>JADPWL010003145.1:0-37843 GCA_019059595.1 Marasmia exigua | reverse complement strand
CAGGGTAACGTTATATCGCCGAAACTGTTCACCACTCTGTTGGAGGACGTGTTTAAACTTCTGGACTGGGATGGACTTGGCATCAATATAAATGGTGAGTACATGACGCACCTTCGATTCGCTGATGATATCGTAGTCATGGCTGAGACCTTGGAAGACCTAGGCACAATGCTTGACGACCTCAGTAGAGTCTCCCAACAAGTGGGTCTGAAAAATGAACATGGACAAGACGAAAATCATGTCGAATTCCCATGTCGTACCCACTCTTGTGAAGGTTGGAAGCTCTACATTGGAAGTTGTAGACGAGTACATCTACCTCGGACAAAAAGTCCAGCTTGGTAAGTCCAACTTCCAGAAAGAGGTCGATCGACGAATCCAACTCGGCTGGGCAGCGTTCGGGAAGCTACGCAGCATATTTTCGGCCCACCTACCGCAGTGTCTCAAGACGAAAGTCTTCAATGCGTGTGTGTTGCCAGTGATGACATACGGAACCGAAACATGGCCGCTTACAATGTGCCGATTAAGGAGGCTCAAAGTCACCCAGAGAGCAATGGAGAGAGCTCATGCTCGGAGTCTCCCTGCGTGATCGTATCAGAAATGATGAGATCCGCAGGAGAACTAAGGTTACAGACATAGCCCAAAGGATTGCATGCCTCAAGTGGCAATGGGCAGGGCACATAGCGAGGAGAACAGACGGCCGTTGGGGCAGAAAGGTCCTGGAGTGGAGGCCACGCACAGGAGGTCGCAGCCGTGGCAGGCCCACCACAAGGTGGACCGACGATCTGGTGAAGATCGCGGGAATCCATTGGATGCGGGCGGCACAGGACCGATCTGTGTGGAGAACATTGGGGGAGGCCTATGTCCAGCAGTGGACGTCTATTGGCTGAAATGATGATGATGATGAAAAGCCTATTATACAGTTAATGATTACTTAAATGCATTTTGAATTTGTGGAAATGATAAACTGTTCGCCTACACCCATGATACTGTACTTAAAAAAAATTTGGTGATTAAAAAGAGTAACTGGCGAGTTTCTTGCCGGATCTTCTCCTCAGAATCAACTTTCCGATTCCGGTGGTAGAATCACATTATATTTATTAATATCTTAGTATATTTTTTGTAACGACATATATGTTTAGTTACATGTATAATATACATAGCTATAATTTATATTTTTTTCATGTATGACGATTTGTAAGAGCTGTATATAAGCCTATGCAAATAAAGAACTTTTGAATTTTGAATTTTGATTCAAATGAAGCGTTTCACTGTTCCGCACCTTTGCACTGATCCAGATGAAAATGTTCCAATCTTTTAAAACATACGTTTTTGTCAAGTCTATTGATATACGCATGCTATAACGTGTTGGTCAATTCCCTTTAATGTCATAAATAGATTACACTATTCTCAGAACAATAACTAAAGCATGTTCTGAGACACTACTCATCATCATCATCATCATCAGCCCATTTAAGTCCCCACTGCTGGGGCACAGGCCTCCCTCAATCACATGAGGGGTAATTGCTATACTCACCACGCTTGGCAGACGGGTTGGCGAGGGTTTAGATATAAATGCAGAGTTTTCCTTCTCTGGGTGCTGATGATAATGCCAGCAGCTTTACCTTAGTCGCCTTTTACGACACCTCGGTAAGAGTGAGGGTGGCCTATTCTTCTCTGCCGGGGACCACACGGCCATTACAGACACTACTACCAACTGTTTAACAATAAAACTTGTAAGTATAATACATATGTGTTTTTTTTATATGAGAGGTGGTAGACGGATCACCTGATGGTAAGGAATTCCGCCGCCCATGGACACCCGCAACACCAGTGGAGTCACAAGTGCGCTGCCAACCTTTTCCCCTTCCCCCCATTGGGCCTCCGGTAACGGTAGCGCAGGCGCCGCGTCACGCCGGTCTTCTGTGAGGCAGTGGTATTACTCCGGTCGAGCCAGCCTATTCATGTCTAAGCGTGGCTCTCCCATATTTGTTTAGCATAGATATCAATAGACTCGTATCTCACACACAGAATGACCTCGTTAAGTTCCCACCTCCTTCGGAAATTGTTCAGATGTTAACAAACGTGTCACGCAAACAATATTTTCTGGAAAATGGTTTCCCGCAAAAAGTTGTCAACTCTGGAGCGACACCGCGTGACAAAACATGCCAATAACAATTGTCATGAAATGTATGCGGACTGAAATAAAGTTTCAATGCCGCATCCAATGTTTTTCAGCGTTGTGCTTTTGATATTTCAATGGACAAAGTATAAATACATTTGTTGTAAACTTATTATTCATATGAGTTCAAAATGGAAGTTCAGGGATTTTGATGGAAGAAACTCGACGACTCGTTAGGCATTTGGGACCTGGTAGCTCATTAGATGTGAACGCGCCTTCCAGTTGGGGGTTCGAATCCGAGCATGCTCCTCTGGATTTTTCAAATCTATGTGCGTATTTCTACTATTAGCTCGGCGGTGAGGAAAACATCGTGAAGCCTGAACGTTTTGATAATTTCTGAAACGTGTAACCATGATTCAGTTGGTCTGGTTTCTTTGTTTAAGAGTTGCAAAGGTCAGACGGCAGCCACTTCATTGTAATTACCAGGCTCCCCAAATACTGGATCATCGTCTTAGCGTACCCCGGACTCCAAAGCAACGGCTTTGGATGTAACTAGGAATTTATACGCCGAGATGGAATAAGATTACTTCTACAATTAAAAATGCAAACATACCTATTATATGCCGAATTGAGAACCTCCTCCTTCTTTTTGAAGTTGGTTAAAAAAATGGTATGAGGACTTTTTCTAACGGCATCATATCATTTCTTTCAATGAAGTGTATTTTTTATGTCATAAGTGGCCAACGAACAGACGGATCACCTGATGGTAACAGATTACCACCGCCCATAAACACATTAAACCCCCATATCAACTGGATTGAACCTCGGTCTCACTCACGCTAATTCGCACCGTTCTTCACTTAAATACGTTGCATTTTTGAAAAATTCAATTTGGAAATGACAACACCAAACTTCATTTTGCATAAAAGCTTTTCCGATGCTCAACAAGTTTCGAAAAACGCCATCACATTCGCTGTATTCCCTTGAAAGGCTCCGCAGTAAATCCATCGTGTTCCCCGCTATAAATCTCATTTGCCATGGGAGAAGTCAAACACCATAAATAATAAGGCCGCAAGTGGACTAGGGCGGTAGCGGGTAGGAAACAATAATTTACATACAGGGTTACATTGAAATCTCAAAATCGTATTTTCATACAAACTCTAACATCTAGATTGTTATAAAATGGATGTCTATAAAATGGGTGGCAGTGGTGGAATGTTTTCATAAATAAATTTAAAAAAACATGTTTGACATATAGTTTCATTGAAAGTATTAAAATATAGATAAGAACTATTGACTATAATTAATCAAGACGGGAATTAACATGATATTTATTATGTGATACAACATTGTGGACTCACATAATTTACTCGACGTTTCGGCTACGTTACAGCAGCGGTCACAAGCGGACTGGCGGAGCACGGCGTCGTCTGCTGGGGCCGGGCTTTGAATCTTCGGATACCCACACATTTTCCGATATTAATTCGCCACTAAATGAACTGTCAGTGAAGCTACTCCGACACACTACACTAACAGTATCGGTGTTTGTTTTTGTGTTAGTAACGGCCTACGGTTATAATGCAACGCGAAAATTTAAAAAACTATTTATCAACTTTTATTTGATTTAGCAGTCTCATCTTAACTGGTGGTCAAATATTTGTAATAATATTCCACTGGATATTGTAAATATACCTACAATATTGATGAGACTATCGATAGCTCATGTCGAATGAAGCACTTACAAATTCCGTCGGCTTGGTAACGCGTTCAGTGGTCTAATTGGTAGAACATTCACCCGGATTGTGGTAGGTGTCGGTTCAAGTCCCGCCTGAACACGAGGTGAAATTTTTAAGTGTGTTATTCACTTATTTTTTCGGTAGGCAGCGGCATGACTCTGCTCCAGCATTGTTGATGTCTATGAGCGGCGGTTACCGTTTACCATCAGATGAGCCGCAAGCTCGTCTACCTACTATAAGCAATAAAAAAAAATATAAACTTAAGAATAAATTGCAAAAGATTGCTATAAAAATATCAACTGTAGTTAAGAAATTCGGATTTAATTTTTAAAATATTATGTCATCTAAATGTCTACCATCTTGTAGCACACATAGTTCAAAAGATTATGTGTGAGATTTTGATATTTTTCCTCACAAGGGTGCTACCAGATCAATCGATCGATCGTCGATTTTAGTCATCGGTCAACGACGATCGACTGCTCTGGTAGCTTTAATTGATCGACGGATACTGTTCGCCTAATCAATGGAACCGACCGATGCTTTAAACGCTTTTTTTATGAGATAGGGGGCAGACGAGTTGACGGATACCTATTCGTATTCGTAAGTGATTATCGCTGCCCATGGATACCTGCAACACCAGAGAAGTCACAAGTGCCAGTCGCCGGCTTTTTCAAATGGAATACGTTCTGTTCTGTTTGTTAAGGCTGCCGCGCCACTGCAGCGCATCTGGCATGTTTACGGAAGTCAGGGTGGACGGTTTTCACGCAATAATGCGCAAAAGGGTCGCGTCGATAATGCAGCGGATGCGCGACAGCAACAACAATATCCTTAGGATCATAGCAGCCCGTTTCGACTACCCGATCCAAAACATTGGGTACAGAAGGTGATGGGTCTAATTTAATTTAACTCTACGCAGAACTGTTTTTGATTTTTGTTTTTAACTGTATGTATGTATTTTATTTTTGTAACTTGCACTATGGATGTAATTTCCGAAATAAAGAGATTATTATTAAATTATATATTATTTAGTGTTTGCAGGTCCAGTGGTAGAATGTATCGATCAACATTAAACTTTTTGCAAATGATTCTAAAGTAAATAAATCAGTTATCATATTGTATCGACGTCAACTAATCCAGTTTTCTGTCGATTGAAGACCAATTGATAGGTCTGGTAACTCTCTTAATAAAGCTGTTATTTTTTTTTATCCAAATGTTTGTTGTTTCCAACCCTGTATGCTGAGATGAGGGAATAACAACTACGAAAGGACAAACAACTCTAGCACACAAACACATTAAATCATTACTTAAAGTTATATTATACAAGGTGTATCTGTGAACATTTACATCCCTTTAACCACGTGTTTTACCAATCATTCTGAACAACATTAGTTCAAGGACTTTTCGAAAGTCATCGAAAAATTTTTCGACTCCCTATACAAGATGACCAAGTCACGTGACCGACTTTGTATGAAAAGTTGAAATTTTTTCATGCGATTTTCCAAAAGTGATAGAACAAATGTAGTTCATAATGGTTAGTAGAACACGTGGTTAAATGGATGTAAATGTTCACAGATACACCCTGTATAAGACCTCATAACGTAGGTTTTAAGAAATGACACCAAAGTAGGTTGCACACTTGGATATTATTAGTTTAATTAAAATAATACGTGGCAATACCCAGACTGACCATTTTTGATTTTGAGAGATTTTGACCGTGGCAGAGCCACGCTTCGGCATGAATGGGCCGGCTCGACCGGAGTCACAGAAAACCGGCGTGATGCAGCACTGTGCTGTGTTTCGCTGCGTGAGTGAGGGTACCGGAGGCCCAATCCGGGGGAAAGGGGGGTTTAAAGGTTGGCAGCGCACTTGTGACTCTACTGGTGTCGCGAGTGTCCATGGGCGGCGGCAATCGCTTAACATCAGGTGATCCGTCTGCTCGTCTGCCACCTATCACACAAATAAAAATAACTTCTCTGTCGCTAAGCTTTTGTCAGAGCGGTCGTACTCACATGGCATCCTTGTCGGTGTTAGAGGCGGATACATATTCCTCTATTCACGGACTATCTGGCACAGTTTGACACGATGCTACATATTACGGATTTAATTTCAGCAGTCCAGCTGTTTGCAGCTGGTGCCCTATACCTTCTCCTGGACGACCCCTGAATACACTGACACTGTTAGCCAATTCCCAATATAGTTATAGCGATGACTTGATTTATATGATAGAGGCCTGTGCCCTGCAGTGGGACAATATACATATTTAACTGACTTTACCCAAACACTTAACAAACTCATGTGTTCGCAGGCTCGATTATTTCTCCAAGTACCAGAATCAAGTTACAACAATAACGGCCGCACTTAGAGACGTCATTTAAGCTAATGTTAATTAACTTTAGTATCGGTAGTCTTTATTGAGATACTTTAGAGTCTTAAAACCCGCGATTGCTTTTAGAGTGATATCCGCTGAATTCGTAGGTCGAAAACGTAAAACACCGACGTCACTCAATAGTGACTGTGACTTTGACTGACGTCTTCAACAGTCTACGTCAGTCAAAGTCACAGCCCTACCTAGTACCTACTTATTTTCAATAAGTTACTTGACATTGGCGAATTATCTTCGGGTAGAGCCATAACAAAAAAAAAAATAAACCAACTCGAAAAACCTGATGAATTTTTTCGCTAAAAGAAAATAAAATTAGGATTCGGTGGGTAGGGCTAAAACAAGCCGCATGGGCTGATGAAATTCAAAGGTTTTAAATTAGTTTCTAGTGGTTTTTAGTGTACAATTTTGGTGTTTATTTGTGCAATGAAGTGCTGCGAAGTGATCCTAATAATAAGAATCGTTGGATTGTATCGTTTTTAACACTGCTATTGAGTGTCGAGTGCGTTGTCTCGTGACAACTTGCTTAGGCCTAAAAGAGTCTTAAAACCCTTTTAGAGTGATATTCGCTGAATCCGTTGGTCTTTTTTTTTTAAATTATGGCTGGATTGTATCGTTTTTGACACTGCTATTGTGTGTCGAGTGCGTTGTCTCGTGACAACTTGCTTGGACCTAAAAGAGTCTTAAAACCCTTTTAGAGTGATATCCGCTGAATCCGTAGGTCTTTTTTTTTAATTATGGCTGGATTGTATCGTTTTTAACACTGCTATTGTGTGTCGAGTGCGTTGTCTCGTGACAACTTGCTTGGACCTAAAAGAGTCTTAAAACCCTTTTAGAGTGATATCCACTGAATCCGTAGGTCTTTTTTTTAAATGGACAACATTTCATATCTTTAACATGTCCATTTTATTTTTTTATATGAAAATAGACATAAAATGAACAGACCCATATTTTTTCTCTTTTCAAAATTTGTCCATTTTCATGCATAAAATAATTATTGAAATTCTTTATATTCTAAATAGACGTAAGCGCCAAATGACGTCATCGGACGGCTGAATACAGCGATATTCCTTTGCTTATCATTGTTTTAATAAAAAAAGGTACTCCTGTCAAAGGTAAATAATACTAGTGTCAACATTGTCAACATTCATACATTCAACGTTGACAAGTTGTCTTTTTTTTTGACAGTTACAAGTCATGGGTTTGGCATTTCGTAAATTTAAAACTATAATGTGCTAAGCAAAGAAATATTTTACATTCTGCCGTCCGATGACGTCATCTTACGTTTTTTAGTTTTTAATTTTTTTCTCAGTAAATAAGCAATATAAAAAATTAATAAATATATATTCGAGCAGCGGAAAAGTAAACAAAGAATTGGTATTTTTTGTTTCAGAGCTTAGCAATTTTGAAATGTTGTCCATTATGGCTGCTACTGTGTTGCCCACGGCGAACACTTATATAACTCTGCCAATGTCGAGCGATTAAAGAGACACGTTTTAATGAGAAATTGACCGGTGTAATCCGTAGGTCGATAAAACGTAAAACACAGGCGTTATATTGAGTGATTGTGACTTTGACTGACGTCTTCAAAAGTCGACGTCAGTCAAAGTCACAGTCCTACCTAGTACCCACTTATTCTCAAATTATCTTCGGGTAGAGCCATAACAAAAAAAAAACAACTCGAAAAACCAGATGATTTTTTTCGCTAAAAAAAAATAAAATTAGTAAGTTGTACTATATTCATGAAGCGGTCCCGTTATTCAATAAAAACTGTTGAATTCTGTATGATAACCCAATCAAATGGGATAGAAACTCCTGCAAAAAACTGCTTAAAGTCCAGTTTCGGAGATACTGGAGCATATCATAATTTTCATTTATTCTTTCTTTCTGCTTGGCGAATCAAAATGATAAATGCCCAAATATTACTTATTCTACTGTGCTATATCCAAATCACGGTACGCTGGGTTCATTCTCAAGATATTTTCGCTATGGAAAAAAGTTCCCAAAGGTATGGTGAGTAGTTATTATTATTTATATAAATATTAGTCTTAGAATTGATGTAAAGATTCAAGCTAGTCGATGAAAAATGTTGATAGATCTCCTATTTTAAGAGGATACCCCAGGCGATATAAGAAGCGTATTATTTATTTCCCGTCTCTCTAACCTCAAGCCCTTTTTTAGATTTTTAAACATACATCACATTTTTAGTAATGAATTTATAAATAAAGAAACCCTAGGTACATGCTATCGGTGGCCATAGATATTCAGAAAAAGAATTATTACTCTCCCGGAACTATCCAGGGAGGAAACAAGTTTCTTATTTCGTATTACAGAGCGGTTCTTCCCTATTGTTTTAACGGTGTTTACAGGAATACAGATGAAGTCGGGATGCTTCGGATATTCACGCGTTGGGTGGTAATGAGTGGCACAAAATAAATAGACTTAAGCGATAGCTTTTATGGGAAGGGAGCCCATGGAGCTAAATGTGGATTTACTCAAGCGTCATGGATACCTATTGGAGTGCGAAACTTAGACGATAAAAAAATACACAATGTAAACCTTTTCAATGATGGGAAGAGCTACTATAGGTCGATTTCAGGAAGTTTCCTTACAGAGGCAAACTTTATTGAATATTTTTTGTTCCTTCAGATTTTGTAAAACGTCAAAAGAGATATTTTTCGTTAACCTTAAATTATTTCCAATTAAAAAATT
This sequence comes from Marasmia exigua, assembly GCA_019059595.1. Classification (NCBI taxonomy): domain Eukaryota; kingdom Metazoa; phylum Arthropoda; class Insecta; order Lepidoptera; family Crambidae; genus Marasmia; species Marasmia exigua. Next base: position 28,896 of record JADPWL010003145.1, on the reverse strand, counting down.
GCAACTCTCGAGAATATCGAAGCAACGATTGATTTTTTAAAAGTTGTGTCTCTCACCATTTTTTATGTGATAGGTGGTAGACGAGCTGACGGATCACCTGATGGTAAGCGATTGCCGCCGCCCATGGACACTCGCGACACCAATGGACTCAAAGTGAGCTGCCAACCTTTAAGCCCCCCTTTCCCTGGATTGGGCCTCCGGTACCCTCACTCACGCAGCGTAACACAGCACATATTTTGTACCTAAGTTTTCGGTGAGAAATTCTTAGTGTCAGCCCGGAGTCTGGAAGTTGGCGGTTTTGTATCCCCGTGCCTCGGAATGCACGTTAAGCCGTTGATCCTGCGCCCAATCCCTCTTCGGTCGTGTCACGCTGGTTTCCCATCGGAATACGAGTGTACAGAAATAGAGAGTGCACTTGTGTTTGCACACACACTTGAGCACCATAATATATCCTGCGTACGTGGCTGATCGTTGAGATTGGCAGCCGTAACCGTAATCGGTTGGAGGATATTATTATTATTAAGTTTTGCTACCGGCATTCGTCGAATTTTTCCATGTCATGGTACTAGATATCTTTTTACTGTGGTAGTAGGATGCCTAATTACGACAGCCGGTTTCTTAGCTTAAGATCTTTGTTTACGCCAATAAAATCCAAAAGTGGCCGACGCTCCCGCCAGCTCCGGGTCGCAGGCGACGTGTCAAAGCCGTAAAACCTGTATACAACCTTTATACTACTAGTGATCCTATAACAGTGGGGCTGGACGTAAATTTTGAACGACCCATAACTGAGTCGTAAGGCATATTTATGAGGTTCCTTCTATTAGCTAAAGAGGTTGAACATTGTCCGGTTATGTTTTTCTAAACATTATTGACATTAAAACACACTTTTTGTCTAGGATCAATGTAGCTAATGGTGCAGAATTAATCGTGTTAACCGTGCGAGAGCCACGTTTCGGACTCGGTTCGACCGGAGTGATACCACGGCCTCACAGAAAACCGGCGTGAAGCAGCACTGTGCTGTGTTTCGCTGCGTGAGTAAGGGTACCGGAGGCCCATATGGGGGGGAAAGGGGAGTTTAAAGGTTCGCAGTGCACTTGTGACTCCACTGGTATTGTGTGTGTCCATGAACGGCGGCAATTGCTTCCCATCAGGTGATCCGTGTGCTCGTCTGCCGCCTATGTCATATAAAAAAAAATTGTGGGAGAGTCAAGTTTTTTACCGAGGGATTGATGGTACTGGAGGCCAAATCCGCAGAAAGATGAGTTAAAAGGTTGGTAGCGCACTTGTAACTACACTGGTGTTGCGGGTCACACCGTCTTTGGTGATCCATATGCACGTCTGCCACCTATCACATAAAAAAGAAATGCTTGAAAATGAGCGTTCACCTGGAAGGACACACTCATTTGATTTCCTATAAACCACCAGGGGGAAACCAAATGAGGTGAATACCTATATCAAACGTTGTATGATTTTATTCTAATGTCCTCCAAACCGATATTTCGGTCATGGCGACCAATCTCAGCGATCAGCCATCGACGCAGGACCTATTATAGTGCACAAGTATTTGCGCAGACACTAGTGTGAAACGACCGAAGAGGGATTAGGCGCAGGACCAACGGCTTAACGTGCTTTCCGAGGTACGGGGGTACAAGACCGGGCTAACACTGATCTTATCTTAACAGAAAAACTCAGCCGATTAAGGAGGCTCATAGTCACCCAGAGAGCAATGGAGAGGGCTATGCTCGGAGTCTCCCTGCCTGCGTGATCGTATCAGAAATTATGAGATCCGCAGGAGAACTAAGGTCACAGCCCAAAGGATTGCATGCCTCAAATGGCAATGTACAGGGCACATAGCGAAGAGAACAGACGGCCGTTGGGGCGGAAAGGTCCTCGATTGGAGGCCACGTATAGGAAGTCGCAGCCGTGGCAGGCCTCCTACAAGGTGGACCGACGATCTGGTGAAGATCGCGGGAATCCATTGGATGCGGGCGGCACAGGACCGATCTGTGTGGAGAACATTGGGGGAGGCCTATGTCCAGCAGTGGACGTCTATAGGCTGAAATGATGATGAGACTTAGAGGAAGATTTGCGAACTAAAATGTGTAGAAATTGTTCCTCCTTGAGTGCGCAATAAATCTTATCGACCTTTCCAAACGCTACATTATTGGCGATTTAAAGTTTTCCCCATTTTCGCAAATGGAAGCATTCCCATTTAGGAACAAACAAGAGAATTAAAAGAGTTACTTAAAACTAATAGTCGAGAGTAGAGACGCAGTGTCAATATTACTAGATGATCGACTTGTGTACGTTGACGACTTGACGACCCGTTTGGATCAGTGGTAGTGAATACTGCCTGTGGCGCAAGGGTTACGGGTTCGATCCCCGCACTGTAAAAACAATTTTGTACATAAAGATGTCTGTTTGTATTGGTCTGAGTGTTTTCTATGTATTATAAGTAAAATAATATATATAAGTACAACCTGTGCGGATAAAGAATGGGATCAGAAATGGCGGCGCATCTATTCACTTCTCGCTCGCACACTATTTGCGTCTATACTCGCACCCCACGAGTGCGAGCTACTTAGTACGGAATCAGGTCAACCTACGAGATGTTGTGAGAGTTATTATTATTATTATATTTATCATGGGCAATATATTGGTCGCTGATCCTTGCACCTCGCCAGAGAGCTTAAGTAAATGAGTTTTACTTACCGCTAACCAAATCAATATGAAATTTTCATTAGATAATATCATTCAATTTAATACCGAGGAATATGATTTCATGAGATTCATAACTATAGCTTTTGGTTTCCACATATCTATAATTTTCCCCAGTTGCTTTGTAACTGAGCCTATTTTCGTTTGATCGACATAGATATCATTTATATGTCCCCCCCTCCCATCTACATTTCAAAAACTTTAATTTACAGTCTTATAAAATCAATACATCTTACTACAAACCCTTGACAAGAATTGTAGTAAGATGTATTAATTTTATAAGTTTACAACGATGTATCAATTAATAATCCCGATCTTGATATTTTTGACTCCAGATTTTACGCGTTTAAAAATGGTGTTAAATTGCTTTCAAAGATATAATCCACCGAATACTCCCACTATTGATAAGATTTACTTAATCACTACCAATATATATAGGTTTTGTTTGTTTTAAATTTTATAATTACGTAATAAAAATAATGATGTGTAAACAATAGTTGATAATCAATCTATCTCTAAACTTAACTAAATGTATACACATGCATAATTTACTGATTGGTATCTGTTTTGTTATCCGAAGAATAAATAAATAAATATATATACAATATGTATAAAACCTTTAAACCGACTACTATTAACACAGAGATTATTATTGCTAAGCCAATTAATATCCATTAAATAAGTGTTAATTAATTTATCATGATTATATCTTGCAATAATATTATTATAATGAATCAGACCATTAGGTATTAATAATTAAATTATGATAAAAAGAAACCCTAGGGACATGCTAAATTATTACTTTTCCCGGAATTACCCAGGGAGGAAACAAGTTTCTTATTTTGTATTACAATTACTTAGCAGCTATCTTATAAGTGTCATGATTATATCTTCCAATATTATTTAAATGATCTGACCATTAGATATTATATTATCTGTAAAAAGGGTACATGTAAAAGCAATATTGACAGAAAGATCATCAATACACATTAAGAACAAGAGCGGTCCCAAAACTCTACCTTGATGTACACCATATTTTATAGATTTAAAACAATTCTAACACTTCTAATCCTTCACAAAAGCATGTTATAGAACAACCATCGCACGTTTCAGATCATTATGTTTACCTACTTAACTTTTAATACATTTCTGTGCTCCAACCAACCCTTTGACCCAATTTCGGTGCCACCGTAACGAACGACATGTACATTCTACGACAAACAGAGGCAATTTTGATAGATACAAGGAGCCTCCGGGGTATCATCCCTGCCCCCTCTGGCAGCCCTAACTGTACCCAAAGCTGCCCTACTCTTAATTCCACTCTAGCTACAGTCCTGTGAAAGGTAAAACAATTTTATTGGAATTCTCTAAAAATGTCTGTCTAATTTTTTGAGTGGCTTCGGCTTTGTATGCAAGTAGAAAAATTGGCAAACCAATCGCACAAATTTTCTGTAGTATTGTTATGATTCCATTGAGCATTGAACCGTCGAAATGGAATTGCAGTGCAATACACATCTATATATGATCGTGATCCGAGGATGGGAATGAGTTATGTACGAGTACCTAGTCTGTACAGACTGTATTAATAACAATAATAATATTATCCTCCAACCGATTACGGCTACGGCGGCCAATCTCAACGATCAGCCACGAACGAGGATATATTATAGTGCTCAAGTGTGTGCGCAAACACAAATGCACTCTCTATTCCCTTACCCTCATATTCCGATGGGACACTACTGTGACACGACCCGAGATGGACCGGCGCAGGACCAACAGTTTAACTTGCTTTCCGAGGCACGGGGGTGCAAGACCGCCAACTTCCAGACTCCGGGCTGACACTAAGAATTTCTTACCGAAAACTTGGTACAAATTTTTGGGCCGACCCGAGAATCGAACCCGAGACCTCTTGCGCAGCCGTCGCTTTAAAGTGCGACGCACTAACCACTGCGCCACTGAGTCAGTCGTAATAATAATACAAAAGGGTTAAAAGGTAAGCAGCGCACTTGTGACAACCACTGGTGTAGCAGGTGTCCATGGGCGGCGGTGATCGCTTTACCATCAGGTGATCCGTCGGCTCGTCTGCCACCTATATCATAAAATAAAATGAAAGCCCTAGTCATTAAAATGTTAAGGTGTTTTTTTATTGGTTTAATTACATACCACAGACTCTAGGCTCGTGCCTTTTTTTTGCTAGTTACACACATCAATAAATAAACTTGTTTGCTGATTTCAAATTATAAATAATGTTGCTCCGCGCCCAAAAAATAGTTTTATTGCATACATTTTTATGAGAGACAGACAGCATTGACGATATACCATCACTAGTCTAGATGTTGAGGTATTTGAAAACGTTTGAAAAGAAAATTTACACTATTTCACACACGTATAATACTCGTCATTTAGAACAAACTTTTGTGTGATACGAGGGGTGGCTGATATAAGATCTACTTTGTTAAAGAAAATTTTGAAAATGGAACTGGCCGCAATATATTTATGTGCCTTGTTAATTCCTTTAATAAAAAACATAACATTCATTTATTTTAATGCATTCATAAATATTTGGCGCGGTGTTGTGTTCATCATGTCGGAAGAAAATAACAATATGATCAAAATTGAGCATCGCGCTGTGATTAAGTTTCTCAGTCGGAAAGGGAATACGCCTACCCAGATTAGGGAGCGCATGTTAAAGGTGTTCCTAGGTTCATGTCCTTCGGAATACATTATAAAGTTTTGGTCGAAACAGTTTAAACATGGCCGTGAGAGCTTGGAAGACGATCCTCGTAGCGGAAGGCCAATTTCTGCGGTGACTACGGAAAACGTTGAAAAAGTGAAACAACTAATATTGGCTGATCGACGAATCAAGCAGTGGGAGGTAGCTAGAGATGTCGGCATTAGCAAAGAAAGAGTTCATGAAATAATTCATGGATATTTGGGGATGTCCAAGGTCAGCGCGCGTTGGGTGCCTAGAATGTTGACGCCGTTTGATAAGCAAAGACGTGTGGAGTGTAGTCAAGCATTTTTAGACTTAGTGAAGGACAGGGATGAAGAAACTATTTCGCAAATAGTGACATGTGATGAAACTTGGATTCACCAGTGGGATCCCGAAAGTAAACAAGAGTCAATGCAATGGAAATTTAAAGGTGAAAAGCCACCAAGGAAATTTAAGGTCCGGCCGTCAGCAGGCAAACTAATGGGAACAATATTTTGGGATGTCGAGGGGATTTTAATGATAGATTATTTAGCAAAAAAAACAACAATGAATGCTGAATACTATGCAAGATTACTCGACCAGCTTCGTGAAGAAATAAAAGAAAAAAGAAGAGGCAAACTCAGTAAAGGAGTTTTGATTTTGCATGACAATGCGCCCGTGCACACGGCCTTCACGGCGCGGTCATCCCTATATCAAAATGGCTTCGCAGAGATCAAGCACCCACCCTATAGTCCAGATTTAGCCCCTTGTGACTATTTCCTATTCAAAAATTTAAAGAAAAATTTGAGAGGTCGCAGATTTTCAACAGATGAAGAGATGAAGGAGGCGGTAAACGACCATTTTGACACCCAAGACAAAACATATTTTTTTAATGGCCTAATGTCACTGATTGACAAATGTCACAAATGCATTTCAGTTGCAGGGGATTACATAGAAAAATAAAAAATAAATCATCCATTTATAACTTTTCTTTCATGCTTAGGTAGATTAGTTTTCAGCCACCCCTCGTATCTCATGTTATAAACAAACATTTTTGTCTTCCACATATACAATTACCGAACAGAACAGCTGTGTATAAAAAGTCAATTTTATTAAAAAAATATATATTTTTTTAGATAATTGTTGTGTGTTTCAATAATGGGACTAATACAAGCTTAGAAGCGTGTAACTGTTCCCTAATACACACCATGTATGTATGAATTGTAAGGGAAATATTTTTTATGTGACAGGTGGCAGACGAGCAGTCGGATCACCTAATGGTAAGCGATTGACGCCTCCCATGGACACCCGCAACACCAGTGGAGTTACAACCAACCTTTTCCCCCTCCCTCAATTTGGGCCTCCGGTACCCTCACCGACTCGGCGAAACACAGCGCAGGCGCTGCTTCACGTCGGTCTTCTATGTGGCCGTGGTATCACTCCGGTCGAGCCGGCCCATTCATACCGAAGCGTGGCTCTCCCACGGGCCAAAAGTGCCGCAAAGTGATCCTAATAATAAGAATCGTTGGATTGTATCGTTTTTAACACTGCTATAGTGTGTCGAGTGAGTTGTCTCGTGACAACTTCATCATCATCATCATCATCAGCCCATTTAAGTCCCTACTGCTGGAGCACAGGCCTCCCTCAATCACATGAGGGGTAATTGCCATACTCACGACGCTTGGCAGACGGGTTGGCGAGGGTTTTGATATAAATGCAGAGTTTTCCTTCTTTGGGTGCTGATGATCATGCCAGCAGCTTTACCTTGGTCGCCTTTTACGACACCTCGGTAACAACTTGCTTGGACCTTATTGAGTCTTAAAAACCGATTTGCTTTTAGAGTAATTTCCACTGAATCCGTAAGTCGATAAAACGTAATACACCGGCGTTTTATTGTGTGACTGTGACTTTGTCTGACTTCGACCTTATTCTCAATAAGTTACTTGACATTGGGAAATTATCTTCGGGTAGAGCCATTTAAAAAAAACCGGCCAAGTGCGAGTCGGACTCGCACACCGAGGGTTCCGTACAAACCTGCAAGGTTTACAAAGTTCGTTCATTACGACAATCGAGTCATAACTGTGGTATTTTTATTGCAAAATGAAATTCATAACATTACAATGGGGAAAGATGGAGGAGCATAAATTTAAGAGTTTTTGCGTTGACTTAGAATTTTTTTTTCACGGGTTAAAGGCAATTAGATCTAAGTATTTGATATGAATTTCAACTTGATAGCTCTACGCGTTCATGAGAAAAAAAGAAATAAGTTTATATTTATTAAAAAATATATATTTTGTAATGTAACTAAAAATTTAAGGTTTTCGGAATTTTTCCTTTATGTGTGCTATAAAACGTTGCTTCATGCCAAATTTCAAGATTCTAGGTCGACTGGAAGTACCCTTTAGGTTTTGATTCCCTTGCGAGTACTTGCGAGTTTCAAAATATGCAGCTTAAATTGCTGTTTCTTTTGATTGCGTTGACATAGAAGTTTGATTTTGTTACAGCTTAAAGGTATTATAGATTTGAGTATTTGGTATGAATTTCAATTTAATACCTCTACGCGTTTATGAGGAAATGGGTAGTAAGTTTAAAATTATTAAAAAAATATATATTATGTGATGTAACTAAAAATGTATGGTTTTCGTAATTTTTCCTTTATCTATGCTATAAGACGTTGCTTCGTACCAAATTTCAAGATTCTGAGTTCACGGGAAGCACCCTGTAGGTTTTGATTCCCTTGCAAGTGTCGAAAATTTGCGGCATAAACGGCTGTATCTTTTGATTGCGTTGGCTTAGAAGTTTGATTTTTTCACAGCTTTAAGTGACAGTAGACCTGAGTAATTGATATAAATTTCAGTTTCATACCTCCACGCGTTCCTGAGAAAAAGGGTCTTGACAGACGGACGGACGGACGGACGGACAACAAAGTGATCCTATAAGGGTTCCGTTTTTTCCTTTTGAGGTACGGAACCCTAAAAAGGTAGGTATCTATCTATATTTAGATTTATTTTACTTCGACCTCTGGAAAAATCTCGAACGTCTCCAGTAATGTTTATTCCCTGGGAAGTAATCCATTTGTTTTAAAACAGCCCTACCCTCGGCGCTGAAGAAAAACAAAAATGGCGAGCTTTTTATTTTTCTTCCTTAAAACAAATTTCAGGTAACAGAAGCTTGACATCGTTTTATGATATAATAATGTTTCCCGCTTGGGTGGTTTGTACACACATGTCATGTGGAGTTACCGTTAGTGAACTTTGGACCTTTTGTCTGAGACACGAGTGCTTATTATTGCACTGCGGAAAGGTAACTCGACCTCATGCCACCTCTACAGTGATTTGCGCTTTAAAGCTACACCTGACCTCTGGGGCCTTTGGGTTTTATTCCCAAGTCTGACCAAATATCGGAAATTTTCATTTATATTCGGTGGGTTCGGAGTGTAGAATACGTCGTCCTTGCACCGGAAAGCCAGTTACTCTAAGTCCCCTAGAGGGCGCTGTACTCAATTTAAAGTGACGTCATGTCGCCTATATGGTATGATTATTGGTTGTTCATCTGTTCCCTCATAACTTCTAAACTAGTTATCATATTTGAACAAATGAGGTTTCGTTAGAAGCGTCTTAATTGTATTCTGGTTATAGGCGACTGAGTGCGGCAGTTAGAGTAAGGAACTAAAATAAATACTGAAAGAGCTTTTTAGCACATTTCAAATATGTAATTATATTTTCATAACTAAAAATATGTTAAATAAAAATAATGTTTAATAAATACTAAAACCCGACTACCAAAACATAGTCGGGTTTTAAACTTTATTTTTATTAACTAAAAGAGTGTTCATTCTTTTTTCGAAAATTTTGAATGATTTTTCTTCTAACGTAAACTGCTCTTTAACACCGTTTTAGCTAACAAAGGTTTATTAAACGTAAATGAATAAAGTTTAAATTTATTCACATTTTATTTTGTAAGATACATTGACCTGAACGCTCTGTTGGTCTAGGGGTTTAAGTACTGGCCCGTGATCTCGGGGTCCTGGGTTCGAGCAAAAGTATGTTCCGAATCCTTCGAACATAGCTCGGGTTTGTGATCACTAATCCGCATTTCGTCGAGGTGTCTTAAAAGGCGACTAAGGTAAAGCTGCTGGCATGATCATCAGCACCCAGAGAAGGAAAACTCTGCATTTATATCAAAACCCTCGCCAACCCGTCTGCCAAGCGTGGTGAGTATGGCAAACACCCCTCATGTGATTGAGGAAGGCCCGTGCCCCAGCAGTGGGGACTTAAATGGACTGATGATGATGAATCCGCATTTGCCAAGCGTGGTAATTAAGCCTAATCCCATAATAGTAGCGATAACTTGATTTCTATAATGGAGGCCTTTGCCCTGCAGTGGGACAGTATATAGGCTGATGCTTTACTTTTTTTTTACATTGACCTGATTTGTATAAAAAAAACTCTTCTCGCAGTTGGCTTACGAATATCAGACAACAGAGCGATCACAAAAACAACTGCCCACAGACACTAAACAAACATATGTGTTCATGACACGAATTGGCCAGGGTGGACCTTTGGCTTATGAAACAGGGTCACTACCAAGTGCGCCATCAGGCCAGGATTACGATTTCGGTATTGTGAAAGTTACTCGCGAAAAAAAATATCCTTAAGAGGGTTGAGTGGAGAAATCTTGCTCCTACGCACATATAAATAAAAGCATACACAAAGGGAAACATTGTCCCGCATTTGACCTCGGCATTTCCCCCAAGTGCCGAGTAGATAATGACGTTGAATAAGCTAACGTCACTGTGAGAAATGAACAACCGCGTACAGAATTCAGAATATACGAGGAAATGCAAGCTCTTTTTGCAGTTAAAATGTTTTGAAAAGTGGGAGAGCGACCGTGGAACAGCCACGCTTCGCCATGAATGGGCTGGCTCGATAGGAGTGATACCCACAGTCTCACAGAAAACCGGCGTGAAGCAGCACTGTGCTGTGTTTTGCTGCGTGAGTGAAGGTACCGGAGGCCCAATCCAAGGGGGGAAGGGGAGGGCGCCTTTGTGACTCCACTGGTGTTGCGGGTGTCCATGGGCGGCGGCAATCGCTTACCATCAGGTGATCCGTCTGCTCGTCTGCCATAGGTGGCAGAATATCATTAAAAAAAGTATGAATTTGAAAGCGTGGAGTAAATATGGCGAACGGTGATGGTAATGGGAGCTGTTCTGCTCTCCTTGTGATTTTCGGTAATGGCAGCCAATTCAATGTAATTTAATTCAATTCATTTATTTTTGTATAAAACATTATCCAAATAATGCACAAGTGTGTGCGCAAACATTTAATCTGTATTAGAAGCCAGCCATTGCGAAATGCACGATCAGGGTGGGCGCCAGTATTGTACTACAACGCCTCCTTATCGACGTCAATTTAAAAAAAAAAACTCAATCTGATTCGGATATGGCGGCCAATCAAAGGAGCCGCCATGTACGCAGGATATATCGCACTCTTAGTAAAATACTGACCTAACTCAAAATTGTTGATATTTTTATAGCAATTTATTGCAATTTATTCTTGAGTAGGTAAGTAAATAACGCACTTCAAATTTCATCTCGACCTATTACCTATTTACTTAACTCAAAATTGTTGTTAGATGACCTTTCATCCCTGGATTTTAGCCGATAATATTTTCACTTAGCATCTATATTAAAATTTTGAGTTAGGTCGGTGTTTTACTAAGGGTGCGAATTATTATAGTGCTCGAGTGTGTGCGCAAACATAAGTGCACTCTCTTTTTCCATACCTTGATGTTTCAATGGGATACCAAAGTGACACAACCGAAGTAGCTTAACGTACTTTCATAGACACGGGGGTTCAAGACCGCTAACTTCGCGACTTTTTATTATAAAGACGCTTTAAGAATAAAACATGCCTTGTTGCGTTTACCCTATGTCGAGTCATTAGTCCATGGAGTTTATCGTGTAAAAAACATCAGAGAAGTATACATTATCCGAGTTCTTTTTTCTATCTCGTCAACAATGTCGTTGCCAGGATGTAGGCCACCTACACAGCCTTCAGAGCCGCCAACGCGCAATCCGTGAACCATGAATATATGTACATACATAAATAAACTTTTGGTGTTGCCATTGCGAACAAATTAAAAAGATCACAATGATTTTTATTTGATATAGTCAGTTACCTAGCCTACAATCGCATTTGATGATAGTACCTTGTTTGATAACTGATTAAAAAAAAAAAGTTGGGTCGTCGAATTAAAAAAATAAAATTGACAGATTATGTATCTCAATGTCAATTAGGTCGGATATACCACCTATAAACCGAGCATGTTCAACTTTATTCGGAAATCTGCCAATATTATGAAAACTAAACTAGGCTAGATTATAGACCGGCCAAGATCAGAAGGCACTTCAGTGACATTGACATGAGGGTACTGTAAAAAAATTTTATACGGGAAAATGTAAAAATCATCAAATATCAACACAAGTGTAAAGGAAACAGCGTTAGACTTGTACTTCGCAAGCGTAACATCTTCTACCCCCAATCTGTATCACCTCAGCCACATAATAAATAGACACAAGAGGTCAGCTCTGGCTGACATTCATATGGAAGAGTTCGTTGACCTCTGCATTAGGCAGTATATTGTGCCCTGTCTCTCCCACACACGTGCCTTAAAGTCTTTCTCACGCCGAACCGTGCCGAGATCACTATACGTACGCATGTATGTGTGGATTAGCATGCTGCAGGGAGTCGCCATTCTAATAATAATTCTCACAACATCTCATACGTTGACCTGATTCCGCACTAAGTAGCTTAAGCACTTGTGTTACAGATATCAGACAACAGAGGAACACAAATATATACTTAAATACATATGTTACACCCAGACACCGAACAAACACAAGTATTCATCGCACGAGTGTTTGTCCACGATGGGGATCGAACCCACGACCTTTGGCGTAAGAGGCAGGGTCAATACCAATTGTGCCATCCGGTCAGTCAAAATATATAGTCAAAATAAATAGTCATTCTATGCGTATTTGTAATTGTCCCTTGATTAAAAGCACTGACATTTTTTATGTGATAGGTGGCAGTCGAGCAGACGGATTGCCTGATGGCAACGGTTGACGCTGCACATAGACCCGCGACACCAGTGGAATCGCGCTGAAACCTTAATTAACTTCAACATTTTTACTACAACTACCTAGTCGTTTTTCAGGACGTCATGTCTTAAATCATTTTCAGACTGTGACTACAAAGCACAATGTAATATTTTCGCATTTATCCTCCGAAAAAGCAACTCCCGAAAGAACTAATATCCGTCTGAAAACTGAAATTTGTTTCAAATTACTTTCTTTACAGCGCATCTTCGTGACAAAATAACCACTTGAGTTTTAGCCCCGAGCGACTATTCTCTCGTCATAAATTATGAAGCTAGCCCAATCCAAAGATTTTTGCAGACTTCATCGCAAAATTGATAGTAAATGTGTTTATAATAAGGTCGTGTGTACTTTGCTTAAATATAATAAGCTGAGATTGGAAATTTGTGCTGTATTTAGTTCTAATTTTTTTTTATAATAAACTTAAAAATAATGCTTTATTCAATTGGTAGGTAATTAGGAGTGATGTCAACAATTCGCAAAAGTGATCTTTCTGCGGTCAATTTCAAATTCGAGCCAATGCTCCTATGAATTCGCGCGAAAGAATTCGCGACGACTTTACTATTTCTGGACAAGTTATGAAATTCCCAAGGCGCGTGCGAAAATGTTTAATAACCAAGTGTCTTTTTCTGAACCTCTCCAACTAGTGAAGGTTGGCAGACAACTCTACATATCTCACTCGATCTCTTTCTATGTAGATTGAAAAGTTCTGAGGCACTGACGATCTTCGTTCATTTCTTTTTAATTGCGAAAAATGGCAGACGAGCATGCGGCCCATCTGATGGTAAATGGTAACCGCCGCTCAAAGACATCAACAGTGCCGGAGCACAGTGATGCTGCTGCCTACATTGAAAGAAGAACTTTATTCAAACCTCGTTTAAAAAAGGACATGCCATAGCGATCAGGGAACACCGCAGCTGGAAGCTCATTCCAGAGTTTGCACGAGCGTGGGAAAAATGAGCGCTGGAAACGAAACGTTCCGGAAGGGATTGGTTCCAGATAGCATGGGTGGAGTTTGCCACGTCTTCTATTCGTGCGAATGTACAATGGTAACCTTGGTATGATATTAAATAGCTCTTTAGAACACTCTCCATGGAAGAGCCTATAGAAGAGGCAAAGAGAGCCAAAGTCTCTTCGCACCTGCAACGACTCTAATTGGTCGGTCCATTCTCTAATGTTATGCAACTAGCTGCATGCTGCGTGAATGAGGGTACCGGAGGCCCGATTCGGGGGAAAGGGGGGTTTATAGGTCGGCAGCGCACTTGTGACTCAACTGGTGTCGCGGGTGTCCATGGTCGGCGGTAATCGCTTACCATTAGGTGATCCGTCTGTTCGTCTGTCACCTATCACATAAAAAAAACATGTTTTTTTTTCTCCACGCCACTTAGCCTATTATGATCAGCTGCAAGAGTTCGTATCTATTGTGGCTTAGCATGTGACTCAGATATGCAACTGTTTTTTCTTAACGGTCTGCATTTTCCAACTTGACAACCAAAAGTGTACCTTACTTACTTACTTCGATGGCTCATGTCGCTATTTGTCTCGATCTTGTGCAGCTTCACGCCAATCTCCTGCTTCCATATCTTGCAAGTGCGGGTTCACTAAATCCCGCCAGTGATGACGTGGACTCCCAAAAAGTAGACATACCAGATTTTTATTTTATTTTATGATGGCAACACTGCAGAAGCGATAACCGCACGCTGGGCACATTCGCAGCAAATTGACGTGGACAGCACAAACAAGGAACCGCCGTTTCACCTGACTGGTTTCACAATCTGGTACTGTGACGTAACTAACTACTATGATGCATCGTATTTTTTCAAGATTGTGTGTGGTTTTGGATTGGATTAGATGACAAACTAGGAAGAGAATATAGGCTTTGATTTAGGCTGGGTCAGGTTGGAGTGCGGCAGTGATGAAAATAGGAACTTTTTAAATACAATCTTCGTAGCGTACCTCGGGCTCTGGAGCAATGGTTTTGGACGCTTTAAGGTGACGGGTAGGGCATATTAGCGACGCCAATCGATTTTAATTTTTAGTTACTAAACCAGATCTATTTTAAACAATTTCCGGATTACAACCTAAACATTTATACTATTTATTAAATAACCATGCACAAATGTTGGGTCCGTTTGTGCCCATGTGTGTTTTGACGTGAATCAATTTTTCGCGTACGTGTTGGACCCAACATCTGTGCATGGTTATTATATAAATGTTTGCCGAGAGGTAGTAACCCCAAAATTGTTTGAAATAGATCCGGCTTAGTAGCTTAAAATTGAAATCGATTGGCGTCGCTAGTGTGCCCTACCCGTCAGCTTAATAAGGGCCGCCCCGGGGATCTTAAAAACGAAAAAAAAATGACTGCCTCGTTGGCGCAGTGGGTAGTGCGTCGCACTTTAAAGCGACGGCTGCGCTTGAGGTCCCGGGTTCGATCCCCGGGTTGAACCAAATATTTGTACCTCAGTGTCAGCCCGGAGTCTGGAAGTAGCCGGTCTTGTACCCCCGTGCCTCGAAAAGCACGTTAAGCCGTTGGTCCTGCGCCCGATCCCTCTCCGGTCGTGTCATCCCAGCTGGTATCCCATCGGAATGTGAGTGTCAGAGAATAGCGAGTGCACTTGTGTTTGTGCACATACTTGAGCACTATAATATATCCTGCGTACGTGGCTGATTGTTAAGATTGGCGGCCGTAGCTGTAATCGGTTGGAGGATATTAGATGTTTTACGTATATTATTTGTAATTACTCTGTTGTATGATGTAACTTTACTTAGAACAGAATAATTTTATTGTATGGGATAGACAGATAGATACACTTTACTGCACAAAATTTACAGATTTTAGCCTATGGTATTATACTAGTACAATGTAGACGGTCTTATTGCTAATAGCGATCTCTTCCAGACAACCTCAGGGTATGAGATGTTGTATGAAGTTATTCATTATCTATATACTTTCTTTTTAAACAATATTGTGAATCGTTCGTCTCCCAAAAAAATAATTGAACTGCTAATCTTTACTCTGTGGTCAACATGGCTGGTATTAAAAATATTGGCGCTATCAAAGTGACGTATCGCGCTATTTGTTTGTATAATTGCCTTTATACAAACAATAGCTCCAGATTTGTTTTCACAACTAATTAAATTAATTTCTCATCGAACAATTCCAAGGCTTACAAACCAATTTGTACCTTATTTGGTGTAACAGTGAGTGCGAAATTTTGTGTCCGTCGATTTTTGGTAGGCATTCGGGACGATATATTTTACCGATTGTAATTATTAAAATAAAAGCAATTCAAGATATTGGTTTTGTATTTACTTGTCCTGTCCGTCCGTCTGTTCATCTTTCAAGAACTTTTTTTTATATGAGAGGTGGCAGACGAGCAGACGGATCACCTGATGATAAGCAATTCCGCCGCCCATGGACACCCGCAACACCAGTGGAGTCACAAGTGCGCTGCCAACCTTTCCCCTCCCATTGAACAAAACGTATGGGAGTTTTTTATGTGATAGGTGGCAGACGAGCAAACGGATCACCTGATGGTAAGCGATTGCCACCGCCCATTAACACCCGCGGCACCAGTGGAGTCTAACTGCGTTGCCGACCTTTAAAGCCCCTTTTCCCCCGGATTGGGCCTCCGGTACCCTCACTCACGCAGCGAAACGCAGCACCATGCTGCTTTACGCCAATTTTCTGTGAGGCCGTAGTATCAATCCGGCCGAGCCGGCCCATTTATGCCGTAGGCTCTCCCACGGTCAAAATATGCAACTAATATAAATGCTCTAGATTGTAATTCTTAAGTAAGAGCAATGGTAGTTCAGCGTAGAACATATGCCTTTTAAAAGGGAGGTTGTAGATTCGAATCCATGCACTTTTGGATTTTCCAATTGTATGTGCATATTTATAAAAAGGTGCGTGAAGCAGCGCCTGCGCTGTGTTTCGCTGTGTAAGTGATGGACCGGAGGCCCAATGGAGGGGAAGGGGAAAAGGCTGGCAGCGCACTTGTGACTCCACTAGTATTGCGGGTGTCCATGGGCGGCGGAATTGCTTACCATCAGGTGATCCGTCTGCTCGTCTGCCACTTCTCATATACATATAAAAAAAACTAAATAGTATCCCTGTTGAATATGTATTTATTACAAGGTATTTAGACAGTATATATGCTATATATATATATGCCTTTCAGATACCAAAATCTGCAGGTTCTGTCGCGAGGATGAGGAAACGATTATCCACGTCCTCGGCGAGTGCATAGCGCTGCACCACTGCAGAATCCGGCACCTGGGAGCACACATGATTTCGGCAGACGAGATCATAAGCTCCCCCATCAGCTCCATTCTCTGGTTTATCCTGGAGCTGGAGCTACATGAGGCTGTAATAAGTTCTGGGGCTACCACAATAGATCTTCTACTGGTCGCATTGGCTATGAGACGCAATGCTCACCCCATATCATTCAAATAATAACAAATCTAGACAGTATTGCGCGTCGACTTTGGTAACATTTTTCAGGAGTGTACTATTAAAAATGTTATCTGAAGTGTATGAAGTGTTAAAAATATTACTTTACACTTTTTAGTTCGTAGTTTTTTAAGGCGGATTTTTTTTCGTAGAAAATATTAGCGGAAACGAAATTGTGAAAATTAGTAAGAGATATTCTCATCAACCCTATCTTAAACAACCGCCCTTCCCACGTCTGAAAGTCAGTACTAAATATAGAAATGCCTCTTCACTATGACCTTAAAATATTCAAATTTTGTATAGCCCGAAGCTATAAAATAATAAGTTCACAACAATGGTTATTTACGTAATGCTAAAAATATAAGCTAACCTAATTTAAGTTTAGTATTTTAAGGTCCTCTAATTTGTCATCCACAACTTTGAATGTGAGAGTCCGCCTCAGTTTGTTATTGTTTGACCTTCCAAAGAGTTAAGGGCTAAAAACAAAGTTTGGTAACGGAATTATATAGATATAGAGAATAGGCAGCTTTACACAGTGCGAGCTATTGCCTAGCCAGTAGACAGTTATTCGGCTAATCTTACGAGTTACTATCTAGCTCGTGCGACTTAGCGTGATGCCCCATAATGCCCATAAATGCCCTAATATTTATTTAGTGCATTATTAATATTATTAATATTACTTTATTTAATTATTTTTTTTCATTACTTAATTATTCTACACATATTTATTTAATCATTCACACATGTTTTTATTTGCACTGTTATGTTCCCTTTTATATTCTTCATGCCCCCTCGTTTATTGTAAATGTGTTTGTTCCATTCTTCTAATTTCATTTGTTTTTCTTTGTATTCTCTTTGTTTCATATCCAAATTTAAGTGTGCACGATCGTCGCCCAAGCCTGAAAATCAGCGCTGCAGTGGTTACTGGCTGCTGTAGTAAATGCTGAGGCTGCGCCTTGTTGGCCACAATCCAATGTCTTGTCTTATTATATTTTGTTGTTTTTCCATGTACTTGTCTACTGCTGTATGTACTGTGTTTTATGGCCAATAAAACTATCTTTATCTTTAATAGGTTGCGTTGCGTCGTCATAACGTATTCCATATACAACACGACGTAGCTGAGTCGTTTTTATACAAATTTATACGGGGAAGCGTAACGAGGACGCTGTACAACACACTAGTAGAACCTCGCTCTTAGTGCGTGGCGCTGCGTGGCGTCGCGTCTTTTCATACATTTTTGTATGAGACGAAGCGACGCAACGCAACTCTTTAATTTGGCATCATCACACTTACTCGTACGTGACGTTCAAATAGTGCGAGTTACTGCAGTACAACTACTCGGCAGGCTCCTACGCTAACTCGCAGTATGTAAACCGGTCTTTAGGTCCTCCATTTTGTTTGAATTATAGAGCAATTTAAGTTACAATCATAAAATATTAGGTGCTTCTATCTATGAAAATGGAGGGCTTTTCCTCTGCAACCCAGCAAGATGCGTAGCTCTTGTAATAACTGAATAGCTACTTTAATGTATTTTCTGATTTGAGATCACATTTATCACAGATATTATTCTATTCATGATGTAGAAAAAGTTAGAAAAATACCAGTAGCTTTCGATGTTGAAAAACACTGGGTCAATGGGGTCCCGATACTCACTTCCTATCTCTATAAATAGGTACACTGTTTTTCCTTGTCTCTTCTTCCTATTTAATGTGGTCTGCCCTCTGGTCATTTATACCTATCTATAAGAAATATTTTTATTGAATTTTGTTATACATTATCTGTGGCAAACCGACCTCTTTATGTTAATTATTTTATTTTCGTTTTTGTTTTGTTTCTAAATTTGACGTTTTTCATACTGTCATTGATTTGTTTTGGTGCAATCGGTATGTACGTAATATATTTATTTTATTATTTTATTGCTATTTTTACTCCACTCCCTCGCTCGCTAACATTATCTATGTATATATTATTAGGTATGTATGTATTGTTTATTATTATTTATGCTATGTAATATTTTTAAATATAAAATATGTATATTTCTGCCATTCTCATTTCATTTGTTAAACTACATTGCACTGCCTTTCCCTTATTACGAATACGATATTTCTTTCCTCTACCCAAAGGTTGTCTGGAAGAAATCGCTACAAGCGATAAGACCGCATTATTTTACTGTCTGTTGTTGTTGTATCATGCTTGTATTTTCTTTTTGTGCAATAAAGAATATCTATCTATCTATCTGTTTTACACCCATGACAACTAAGCGTTTGAAGTCACGGGAGATCCAAAGGCTAGCAGCTACTTGGCCCAGCGGGGTAATGCTACCAGCATTTTGGGATTGTGACAGGAACCTATTTAATTTTAATTTATTTTGGTAGAGACCAAATGATTTCTACCTCTAGGTATCTAGTTACGGCGAAAACGATCTATTTTTAAAATTTCGGAGTGCCAGGTTCTCGGCAAACACTAATATAAGTTCACTACTTTTTGGTCTGTTTCGTTTCCGAAATATCATCTAATCAAAAGTTAGGAAAAACATTCAAGTGACCAAAAAGTACCTTTTGCCTTATGCGTTTCCTTCTTCACTACAACAAAACAAAAACAGAACAAAGTCGCTGTCTGTTTCCATGTATGCATATCTTTAAGATAACGCAACGGATTTTTATGCCGTTCTTTTTAATATCAATATATTACAGACCGTGCTTTTTTAACCATCATGCTCCCTTATCGAGGGCATAATGATGAAAACCAACATTTTCCCCCAAGAAACATAGGGTCTTATCTCAGAAAAAAAAATACCTTCCCATACAAAAGTAATCAGCTGATTGGTACAAAATGTATGGGGAGGCAATTTTTTTTTAAGTTTAAGTCCTATGTTCCTTGTTTTCATCAGTATAATGCCCTCGATAAGGGATTAAGACGGTTAAAAAAGCACGGTGTATAAATAGGAAGGTTTATATGTGTAACAATATAACAACACCCGTGCGCAGCCGGGTTTATTAAATATTTTTATTTCATAATCCAGCTTAAAAATTACACAGTTCAATGTTTTTATAATGTACAACGCTTTTCTCGCTCTATTTATAGGAATTGTATACCGTTCGCGCTTTTTCCACCCGAAAAGCCTGTCGAGTTTTATTGACTTAGCAAAGACGTCCTGGTAAGTCGGACACGTGGTTAGAATCTTTAATTCGGGATGCAAACGGGTGAGGGGGGGGGGGGGATTATATTCCCCGTCAAGGGCGGCGAGGTGACAAGGAATTCTACAATTGTAGGACTTGCCAAATTGCTCAAGTTCTGCTAAATGCAGGAGCCCAATCGTCAGGATGGGATGTTTTGTCTTTATACGATATTCATTATACTCATAAATATAGTTTTTTTGTATGGTTACCATGCGACATCCGGCATGTTTTTTCATGACATCAAAAATCCCGAGTATCGGGCCCTTGTTCATTCAGACTTTAGGCTTTAACATCAATTTATGGTAATGTCGTGGTGTCAAAATAATCTAAAAGAAAAAAAATTGTCTTGTCTTTTATTTAATAACAAAAAAATTTAACATAACTCCCTTTTATATATTTTTTACGTTTCAAGTGATTTTTAAAGCTTTTAATGGGAGATACTGAAAACTTTGAAAGGTGAATTGATCGGAAGTGTTTTTAGCTTAGCTTATGTTAGATGGAAAATGATTCAAGATGGCCGCGGCCACAAAATGTCGGATTAACATAGTGTATGACAGCCCTCCTCAATATTGGTGTCCAATAAAAGGGTTTGAGTAGTACTTGGACTTTTTAATTTTGTGTTGTGTTCGGCGGGTAGGGCTAAAACAAGCCGCGTGGGCTGATGCAATTCAAAGGTTTTAAATTAGTGTCTAGTGGTTTTTAGTGTACAAATTTGGTGTTTATTTGTGCAGTGAAGTGCCGATCAAGTGATCCTACTAATAAGAATTTTTGGATTGTATCGTTTTTAACACTGCTATTGTGAGTCGAGTGAGTTCATCATCATCATCATCATCGTCAGCCCATTTAAGTCCCCACTGCTGGGGCACCGGCCTCCCTCAATCACATGAGGGGTAATTGCTATACTCACCACGCTTGGCAGACGGGCTGGCGAGGGTTTTGGTATTAATGCAGAGTTCTCCTTCTCTGGGTGCTGATGATCATGCCAGCAGCTTTACCTTAGTCGCCATTTACGACACCTCGGTAAGAGTGAGGATGGCCTATTCTACTCTGCCGGGGACCACACGGCCTAGAGTACACGAGTGAGTTGCTTGGACCTAATAGAGTCTTAAAACACGCGATTGCGCTTAGAGTGATATTTGCTGAAACCTTAGGTCGATAAAACGTAAAAACACGCGTTTTATTGAGTGACTGTGACTTTGACTGACTTTCGACTGTTGGCTACCTACTTATTCTCAGTAAGTTAAACTTGACATGGCAAATTATCTTCGGGTAGAGCCATATTTAAAAAAAATGTCGTGGGTTTTTAAATTTTAAAAATTTTAAGTCCCCTACATCGGGTTCGGTTTTTTTAGCAATAGCTAAAAAATCGAACACACCCAGATTCAGTAGCAACGAAAATTACCGTCATTCTTTAACAATACGGCATCGATATAGATCGACGCAGGAGGGGTCGAACACTGGTCACCGGAGACACTGGAAGTACTTATAAGATTTTTTGAGCATTGACCTACCTATGATGGACACTCAGGTCACCCTACTGGGGGAGACACACACTTAGGTTTTTTTTATCGTAAACAAGGTGTGGTAAGGAGAATTGGAATAAGTAGATAAATTTGTTTTTTTTATAGTGACACTGTAAATTGGCTCCCCTCAGCCTGATGGTAAGCAGGAGAAGAGCTCTCGTTGCAATTACAACGGAAGCGATATCAGGCATCACCTCCGTTGGGACTGCCATACTGGCCCGCGAGATGCTTCTTCACGCTTCGTTTGAAGGAACCCATATTGTAGGAAGGAGGAAACACATGCGCCGGCAACGAGTTCCATTTCTTGATGGTGCGGCAGAAATAGGAATTGCTAAATTTTTTAGTCCGTGATAGACTTTTTTTAAATTTTAAGGATTTTCGCAAATACAACTGTGGTGAAACTTCTCTCGAAGGAAATGACATATGATTTTTTTGCGTGTAGCAATTTTTTGCAATTTACATTTAATTTTGTCGGTACATACAAATACTCATGAAACTATCGTCGGCTCAAGCAAGCCGCCTTGAGCCGAAGCAAAAAGCACATACAAAATTCGTCGACATACCAAGGTCTCCGGTAGCTCAGTCGGTCTTTACCGACTTACCGTAGGTATTTACCGGGCAACTGCTTTCAGTTGCCCGGTTAGCAAAAGATCGTGACTTCGAGACTGTCGAAAAATATTTAAGTGCATTATTTACTTAAGGTGACGGGTAGGGAACAATACAATCGATTTTAATTTTTAGCTTACTAAGCCGGATCTATTTTAAGCAATTTTGGGGTTACAACCTCTCGGCAAATACTTATACTATTTATTAAATTACCATGCACAAATTTTGGGTCCGTTTTTGTACCCGAAAAGCGGCCACTTTTGGCGTGAATCAATTTTACGCATACGCGTTGGACCCAACATTTGTGCATGGTTATTTAATGAATAGTATAAGTTTTTGCCGAGAGGTTGTGACCCCAAAATTGTTTAAAATAGATCCAGTTTAGTAGCTAAAAATTGAAATCGATTGGCGTCGCTAGTGTGCCCTACCCGTCACCTTAAGAGTTAATGAACATATTTATACTGACTTAATTCTGGACTAGTTTACACATGCGTTGTGCATTCGAGTTGATTACAAAATTCCGTTCCATCAAACCATAATCTAAATTTTATGAGGTAGCAATTTAATGCTCTTTGAGAGGAGGTTAAAAAGGTAATGTTAGTCATAAAAAGGCAGCAGGTGCCGGAAATTGCCAATAATTTATAGTTAAGAGTTACTCACACTCGCATGAAAAGTTATTTTATGCTTGCCAATTTGTAGTTTCTCTATTGGGTTTTTGAATCAACTAGTCTCATTAGATTAGCAAGGAACTGGGTCTTAATATCAACCACTCCAAGACCAAAGTTATGGTAGTGGACCGGGACAACTCACTCCACATCACAGGTGATCTAGCTTTGGAAAAACTGGAGGACTTTAGAGCCACTATCAGTAACACAGGCTCGTGTGAAAAGGAGGTCAGGAGACGCATTGGCATGGCCAAAAACGCAATGGCACAGCTACAGCGAATATGGAAAGATCGTAACATATCTCGGAAAGACTACGATGAAACTAGTGAACACTCTGGTCTTCTCATCTTTAGTTACGGCGCGGAAACGGTTTTTTTTTTTTTTTACTGTAGATAGGTAAGCGTTTGACCATATTTCACCTGATGGTAAGTGATAATATGGTCTAAGATGTAGCACGATTACCTAGAAGATACCTATTCACTCGCGCTTTGAAAACCCCCAAATTGTGGCCACTAGGGAACACCTCTTCAGGCAACTAATTCCACGTGGACGCTAAAAAAACCAATCGAGACCGTATTGACTCCTTTGAAATATGGTGTTGGCGAAGGATGCTCCAAATCCCATGGACTGCTTTCCGTACGAACGAATCCATCCGTCGAGAACTCCACATTAAAACCAGGCTGTCCACCACTTGCCTGAGAAGAATCCTGGAGTTTTTTGGTCACATAGGCCGAAAAGAAGGACATAATCTGGAACAGCTGATGGTCACCGGCAAGGTAGATGGAAGGAGATCCAGAGCTCGTAGCCCTATCAGATGGTCGGGCCAGATATGTTCGACGCTGGAAACCACCTCCACATTGCAAAAGACAGACATAGATGGAGGTCTATTATAAAGAGCAAACTGGCCGCCCACGGGAGGAATCACGACCCTCAGTAATGAGGAAAACGACTAGAAGAGGAGAAGTCTTATTGGCACCCAGTTTAAGAGTGTAATTATCGGTCGCATCCACTGTCGCTTTAGAGCCCAGGGTACGCTTAGGCCATTGATTCAGGATTTGGAAAGTCTGGTTATCACCATGAAGTGACAGCCGTCTGATTTTCGCGAATAGGGAAACTAAAATTGGGAAACTCAATTGTAATAAAATTGCTAAAAAAATAATAAAAAACAACAGACGGAATAATCGATCCATTTATTTCAATCAGGCAACAAAAAACTTCAACAAACAATATCATAAGTCCATTTATAAATACCATATAGAGTAACAAACATAGTAATATAATAATTGATCGACAATAATCACTTTCATTGTTCTAGTTTTTATTTACCGGACAATTTCGTCTTCGAACATGTCTCTTTAATCACTCGACATTGGCAAAGTTAAATCGAAATTCGATAGACGCCATAACACAAAAAAAAAAACTTGTTTTTATGTCACCGTCCCTCACTTCGTTTCGGGACATTCACATTACACATCACATCATCAGCCCATTTAAGTCCCCACTGCTGGGGCACGGGCCTCTCTCAATCACATGAGGGTTGATTGCCATACTCACCACGCTTGGCAGACTAGTTGGCGAGGGTTTTGATATAAATGCAGAGTTTTCCTTCTCTAGGTACTGATGATCATGCCAGCAGCTTTACCTTAGTCGCCTTTTACGACACCTCGGTAAGAGTGAGGGTGGCCTATTCTACTCTGCCGGGGAACACACGGCCAGGGACATTAGTTCCACTTTATACCAATAGGTAACTAGATGTCGAAGACATCGCGCAAGCGTCTCGTGTTTTCGTATTATCAATAAGCGTTGCCGCTGTCTGTAGGATTTACCTCCTAAAGAATCAGCTTGGTAGCCGTCCTCGAAACTTCCTAAGACGACTCTCCTTGGCCAGAAGTTATCCCTGCCACCAACAGATTGGATCGGCACGCTCAGCACCAAGAGATAGCGGTAGATATTATGTACCTATTTTGACATTCATAAGTGTTCTATGTGGACCTAAATTAAATAAAGAATTTTTCATCTTTATCTTTATATTTAAACGAGCTGAAGTTTACCATGCAAATTATACCTACTACGTACCTAATGTATTCTAGTATGGTCTATTTAAGGTGACGCATTGACGAAACTATCGCCGCCAATAGATTCGTATATTGCGGCAATTATGAGACATGTTTAAAAAAAAGTATAATGGTGAATCCATAAAGGAAAGTATCAAGATTTTTTTGAGACAAAATTTCTTCTTACATGTAACAATTTTTGCATGTAATTGCTAAAATACTTTTGGCAATAATAAGAATGTTGGTTAGATAATATTAAACAAGTACATCTCAAAAAATTCTTGACACTTGTCCTTATGGATTCACCGTTGTATATTTTTTTTAAAATGTCTCATAACCGCCCCTTATTATTAAGACCTTTATAATTGTTTATACAATTGTTCATTTTCCAGAACACAGGTTGTTCTGGCAAATAAACAATTGTATCTTTATCTTTACCACAATTACCGTGACCGTGGGAGACCTACGCTTCGGCATGATGAGTGATCGGAGTGATACCACGGCCTTACAGATAACCGGCGTGAAGCAGTACTGCGAGTTGTGTTTCGCTGCATGAGTGAGGGTATCGGAGGCTCAATCCGGGGGAGAGGGGGGATAAAGGTTGGCAGTGCACTTATGACCCCACTGGTGTCGCGTGTGTCCATGGGCGGCGGCAATCGCTTACCATCAGGCATCCGCCTGCTCGTCTGCCACCTATCACACAAAAAAAAATCTACTGGCGGAGCTAGTTACTTGGATGCGTCACCTTAAGAAGAATTCTCATCACATTTTTATCAAGGACCTAACTGTTTTGTATAAGCCTCGCTGATGGTCGGTGTGAGTTCAGAACAATGGCTTGCCACAGAATAAACATTGCTCGTAGCTGACAGCCTCGGTGGCGCAGTGGTCAGTGGGTTGCACTTTAAAGCGACGGCTGCGCAAGAGGTAGGTCGGGACCTACGGGGGA
Source organism: Marasmia exigua (assembly GCA_019059595.1). Taxonomy (NCBI): domain Eukaryota; kingdom Metazoa; phylum Arthropoda; class Insecta; order Lepidoptera; family Crambidae; genus Marasmia; species Marasmia exigua. The sequence goes on along the minus strand of JADPWL010003145.1, from coordinate 2,901 downwards.
CGGGGACGGGGTTTTCGGTAACAAATTCTTAGTGGCAGCCCGGAGTCTGGAAGTTGACGGTCTTGTACCCCCGTGCCTCGAAAAGCACGTTAAGCTGTCGGTCCTGCGCCCAATCCCTCTCCGGTCGTGTTACGATGGTGTCCCATCGGAGTATGAGAGTAAGGGAATAGTGAGTGCACTTGTGTTTGCGCACACACTTGAACCTATAATATGTCCTGCGTACGTTGCTGATCGTTGAGATTGCCCGCCGTAGCATATTATTGCTCGTAGCTAGGCTGCTCTAGTTATTAAGTAAATGATTCTGGCGGTAGGAGTCAAACCTCTTTTATTATATGTATAATCTATGAGTCAAACAATCCGCGTGGGCCTTAGATTAAATCTAAGGCATGGGCTGACGCAATTCAAAGGTTTTAAATTCGTTTTTAGTGAACAAATTTGGTGTTTATTTGTGCAGTGAAGTGCCGCGAAGTGATCCTGATAATAAGTCTAGTTGAATTGTATCGTTTTAGACACTGATATTGTGTGTCGAGTCAGTTGTCACCGACAACTCTTGGACCTAATAGAGTCTTAAAAGTGAAGTGCCGCGAAGTGTTCCTGATAATAAGTCCAGTTGAATTGTAACGTTTTAGACACCGCTATTGTGTGTCGAGTCAGTTGTCACGGACAACTCTTGGACCTAATAGAGTCTTAAAACTCGCGATTGTGTTTTGAGTGGTATCGGCAGAATCCGTTGGTCGATAAAACGTAAAACACCGGCGTTTTATTAAATAACTGTGACTTTGACTGACTTCGACTGTTGCCTTCCAACTTATTCTCATTATATTTTTTTCTCTGCGGGAGGGTACCGGAGGCCCAATCGGGAAAAGGAGGGGTTTAAAGGTTGGCAACGCATTTGTGATCCCACTAGTGTTGTGAGTGTCAATGGGTGGCAGCAGTCTCTTACCATCAGGTGCTCCGTCTGCGCATCTGCCTACCTATCACATAAAAAAACTTCCCTTCGAGGTAGTTACACTGGTTATTTACACTGTGGCCATACCATACACCGGGACAGCGTTTGAAACTTAAACACAATTTACCTGGCGCTATACGATGCTGAGAAAATTCTCCCTCGAGATTGCAAGCAGGTCTTCATTGCGTTTTCTTGTAAAATATGGACCACATATTTTACAAGAAAACGCCGAACAGCTGGGAGTCAGACTCCCTGCAACTATCTGTAGACTAAAGATAGATAGATATACTTTTTCCACAAAATACTTAATTTTAAAGAATAGGTTTTTTCTTTAAAATTGTGTATTTTGTGGCATTACAGAAATTTAAAGATACAATAGGTAGGTAGAGCCGGCAATACGTGATAACCAAGAATATCCTCCAACTATCCTATTAAGGCTATGGCGGCCAATCTCAACGATCAGCCACGTACGCAGGATATTAAAGTGCTCAAGTGTGTGCGCAAACACAAGTGCACTCTCTATGCCTTTACCCTCATATTCTGATGGTACACTATTGTGACACCACTAAAGACGGATCGGGCGCAGGACCAACGGCTTAATTTGCTTCCCGAGGCACGGGGGTACAAGACCGCCAACTTCCAGACTCCGGGCTTACACGGGTAGATGTACGAGTAGAAGCCGAATGGTAGCTCAGTAACGTCAGAACGCGCGTTACATCGGGTGGTCTCAGGTTCGAATCCGAGCATGCACCTTTAGATTTTTTAAGTCTAAACGCGTATCTTCCATTAGATATATTATGTCGATTCATAGGTGGCAAACAAGTAGTCGTATCACCTGATGGTAAGCGATAACCGTCGTTCTCTCGCAACAATAATGGAGTCACAAGTACGCTAGCAATCTTTAAACTTTCCTTTCCCCCGGATTGGGCCTTCGGTACCTTTGCTCAACTCAGACGCTTCTCCACGTTATTTTTTTCTTAATGTAATTTTTTTTACTCTCTCGAGCAAAATCCTTGTTTTGTTTGCATACAAATTCAAAGGTAATTTGCAAAGGAGTTGAAAGCAGCTGACATCAGAGAGTGCATTCTTCAACTAAAAGAACAGAGGAGCTTGTGTTATTTTTATTTAACACCCTTTCTTAAAGACCTTTAGAGGATTTTTCAATCGAGTCGCATTAAGACATTTTATATGCGAGAAAGGAATCTAATTTAAAGAGGATCGTCTCTAGATATTTTTGTTGTGCTGAACACAGCTGCGCTAGAATTGTTCTTTCTTTGTAGCTTCGTATTTATAATTAGTTTTCCAATAAGTATTGATTTCATCATCATCATCATCATCATCATCAGCCCATTTAAGTCCCCACTGCTGGGGCACGGGCCTCCCTCAATCACATGAGGGGTAATTGCCATACTCACCACGCTTGGCAGACGGGTTGGCGAGGGTTTTGATATAAATGCAGAGTTTTCCTTCTCTGGGTGCTGATGATCATGCCAGCAGCTTTACCTTAGTCGCCTTTTACGACACCTCGGTAAGAGTGAGGGTGGCCTATTCTACTCTGCCGGGACCACACGGCTGATTGATTTATGTAGTTTAATTAGAGCGATGGTAGCTCAGTGGTTTAAAACGTGCCTACCATACCGGGGGACTGGGTTCGAATGCGAGCATGCAACTTTGGATTTTTCGAAAACATCGTGAAGACGTTTGAACATGCACGTTTCGGATAGTTTCTGAAACGTGTAATCATGGTTCAGTTGGTCTGGTTCCCATGTTAAGGTGACGCGGACGGGTAGGGCACACTAGCGACGCCAATCGATTTTAATTTTTAGCTATTAAACCGGATCTATTTTTAACAATTCCGGGGTTACAACTTCACGGCAAACACTTGGCGATTTTTGTATTAGTACGAAAAATGTATTCACGTCAAAAGCGGCCACTTTTGGCGTGAATAAATT
>JADPWL010003146.1:35227-80001 GCA_019059595.1 Marasmia exigua | reverse complement strand
CCTCTCGGCAAACATTTATACTATTATCTGTATAAAAATTACAGCGATTGGACGCGGCATTTAAAGTGTTGCCATGTTTCATTTTCATTTACCCGAGAATGAATGAAAGAGGTTTTATTCAAAAATGTTTTTATTTAGAATAATCAACAACAATAATGAACTCCTTGTAAAAATTACATTTTGATAGAAATATTAATGACAAACCGCACAGTTTCAAACGGGCAGCAATCAAAAATATCTCCTTACGCCATGGCAGACATTTTTTTACAACTTATTTTATATCTACTTGACGTTGGTAAAAATCAACTGGTTGGTATTTTCTACGTAACTAACCATATGGTTAGGTACTTTGAAATAATAGGTAAACGTGAAAAACCTAGCACTGGGAAATTTTCCCATAAATTAGGGAGCACAGGATATATCATCCAACACTTGAAATATATAGAGACTGCTGATACCCTCTACCGAGTAACTTCAAAGTTAATAAATACCTACTGGAAAACTGCTCATTGCTGCCTGGCGCTATATACTCGTATGTAATGTAATTACATATATGTATACGAGTATGAAAGTCAGCGGAGAGGAGATTATTGTAAATAAATATGATACGTACGTAACGAAAGTAGGTAAATAGTTTTGATTAGATAGATTAAAGGCTTGATGTTGCCTTTAGTTGGATATTTAAATATGATATTAAGTACTCACTATAGTCGTGTGATATTACTTTGACCAGACAACCTTCAATCCGTCTGTTTATTCATTATTTAAGTACTTAATAGGTAATCTCTTGAAACTAGATCATTATAATGAATAAGAATAAGAATAAAAAGATTTATTCAGTGCTTATACAGGTTACAAATCATATAACAAAAATAAGAAAAAAACACAATTTAAACAAATCAAGCACTAAAAGGGCTTCCACTCAGCATGATGCCGAGGTGCTCGGTGGAACACTGGACTTCCGTGGATACCGGGTGTAATATATACCGCCACTGCGCGCACCAACGTCGTAAATATAAATATAAAATAAAATATTATACAAAATTAAATATGCACATCAAATAAAAGAGTTATATGAGAATTTAAATACATACAAATAATCTATGGAACATACAAATAATCTATGGAATGGAATACGATATAAGCCACTTAATAAATTTTGTAAATACTTTTTACCAGAATAATTTAAGAGATAAAAATATGGACCTATTGACATAGTTTGGAAAAATCACAGCTTATTCTTTAAGTATCTTTTTGTGATTTTAGTAGGTAATCTCTGAATCTAATTTTAAAAGATCTAATGCTGGGGAGATTTGTAATGGGTGGGGTGATATTGTTCCAGCATTTTGTGGCTGCGTAACGAAAGCGAAATGAAGCTGTGCTAGTTTTGGGGCAAATCAGACGGGTAGCTAGCCTAAATGGGCAATGGGAAAAATTTAGTTTGTCATGCAGGTAGATGGGGGTTTTATTGTTTATAACGCCGGACAGGAGACATGCGAAATGCAGAGATCTTCGTAATTCTATTTTCATAAGATTATGCTTATTTAGGTGAGGAGTAACATGAGACCTAGACGGAATGGGAAAGCCAAATCGAGCACAAGCGTTTTGGACTCGATGAATGAGCCGCTTGGTGTACCCAAGCAAACACTCTCCCACGACGGTATCGGCATAATAGAGTTTTGAGAGTATCAATGACTCACACAGTCTGATTCTTACATCTACAGACAAGAAGTTACGAATTTTTTAGTCTAAAAAAGAAGCTCCTAACAACGTCAACAAAATGATTATGAAATTTGAGTTTCCCATCCATTAGAACGCCTAAATTGCGGGTCTCATCTACACGTTCAATAATATTATCTTTAACTGTAATAACAGGACTGATGCAACTACTGATTCTATCTATTTGTGACTTGGAACCTAAAATTAACAGCTTAGATTGGGATGGATTTAACACTAAACTATTATTAACATACCATTCTTCGATGCTATTTAAGTCTTGGTTTAGATTTTGAACTGCTATTAGGGTGTCTTTAGGGTGAAAAGAAATATAAATCTGGATGTCGTCGACATAAATATGATAATTACAGAATCGAATGGAATTAATTATATCAGTACAATACAAAATAAAAAGAATACGTCCTAATATATATCCTTGTGGAACTCCGCGATCAGAAGAAGCAGCTTGGGAGCGCTTTTTTACGCCATTATCATTAGAGATTTCCACTCGTTGGGTACGTTCTTTGAGATAGCTAGAGAACCATCTTACAGACAGCGACGAAAGCATGGTACGTTTCTGCGCCAAATCCTCCTCTGGTCTTGTCACGCTGGTGTCCCATAGGAATATGAGTGTAAGGGAATAGAGAGTGCACTTGTGTTTGCGCACACACTTGTGCACTATAATATATTCTGCGTATGTGGCTGATCGTTGAGATTGGCCGCCGTAGCCGTAATCGGTTGCAGGATATTAATTTAAACTTAAACAAGGTTCGAATTTGCGAGCCGCCTACGCGTCTTATCAAAAACACCATCTGATGTATAGCCCTCACGATCCCCAGATAGATGGGTGGCAATGCGTGAAACGGGAAAAAATGGATGGACAGATTAGTTCTGCGAGAGATGGGAATAAAGGATCGCTGATTTGAACGATATAACTGTACCTGTTGTGTATAAGTGTACACCTTTTTTTATGTGATAGGTGGTAGACGAGCAGACAGATCAATAGATGGTAAGCTATTGGCGCCGCCCATGGGCACCCGTGACAACAGTGGAGTCACAAGTGCACTGCCAACCTTTAAACCCCCCTTTTCCCCAGATTGGGCCTCCGGTACCCTCACTGACGCAGCGAAACACAGCACAGTGCTGCTTCACGCCGGTTTTCTGTAAAATACACATACATCAAACGGCCTGTGGTACAGATGTGACTCCTCTGGCGATGCAGGTGTTCATGGGCGGTGGTAATCACTCACCATCAGGTGATCCGTCTGCTGATCTGGAGCCCAATTCTCAGGACGTGATATTTTGTTACCATACGATATTTATCACCAAAACATAGTTTTTTGTGTGGTTTTCAGGTGATATCCGCAATGTTTTTTCATATCGATATCCCCAGAATTAAGGTCCTGGAGCCCAATTCTCGTGCCCGAGACATTTTGAAAACATAGCGGATATCACTTGAAAACCATACAAAAAACTATGTTTTAGTGATATATTTCGTATGATAAATATCACGGGTACAAGAATTGGGCACCTGGCCCCTTTCTCGTAAAAAATAAACAATATCACTTAATTAATCAGAACAAAGAAACCCGTCTATTCATCCCCTTAAAAGCACGCAGGTCCGATAGAAAAAATGTCTGAGGAATAATTCTATGAATTCGATTAATTGCATTTTCGCCGAAGGCTTAACTCCTAAAATGCACTAATTGGAAACGAAGTTATCCTGTAAACGGAATTTTTCATTAAACAACGATACTGGGAATAAAATTCGACGAATGTAAAGTGATTCTACCTATTTATCAACAGTAAGTAGATTTATCAATCCTAAAGTTTTTCCGAGAAATTCGGTGAAGCTTTAGATAGGGGTACCTACTAGAGGTAACTTATTGAGGTTTGATAGAAGAAACGTATTGATCGAGTCCATTCTAATATCTTTAAGAGAATAAACGTATCATCCAGGGAATAAACGCGCTTACGATATTATACTAGGGGTACAAAATACCAACAATATATAATTACACATTTGACCAATAGGAGAGCCACGGTTCAGCATAAATGGACTGAGTCGATCGGAGTGATACCACGACCTTACAGAGAAACCGCGTAAAGCAGCGCATGAGCTGTGTTTTGCTGAGTAGGATCGGAGATCGGAGAGGAGTTTGTGTTGAGACATCCGCAGGAAGTAATACAATATTTTTATTGGGATTGACTTAGTCCTCCTTAAGGATTTTTTTAAAGAGGCTCAGTATATTGGCTCTCCTCAGTCTGATGGTAAGCAATAGAAGAGCCCAAGTTGCAATTACAACGGAAGCGAAGTCAAGACATCACCTCGGTTGGCACCGCCATTCTGGCCCGCGAGATGCTTCTTCACGCTTCGTTTGAAGAAATCCATATTGTAGGAAGGAGGCAGTACATGCGCCGGCAACAAGTTCAATTTCTTATTGATGTGTTTCTTGGTGGTGATTTGATACACATTGAGTACAATAAAATACATTGAAGTTATGATCAATGTAAATAAAAAATCCCGCATTGCCCCTAACCGGGGTAAGACGGGACACACTTTGGGGTATAACATTTGAATTTGAATTAGGACCTACCTGTGCTATGCTGTAGAAAACCCAGCTTTTTACTTACTTTGAATATTAAAACTGAGAATTTCTTGCCGAAAAACTAAGTAATTTTTTTGGACCAACCCGGGAGTGGAACCCGGAAACTCTTGCCGTCGCTTTAAAAAACGACTTACTAGCTACTGAGCCACTGAGCCGTCCCGTCCCGAGCCGTGTGGTCCCGGCAGAGTAGAATAGGCCACCCTCACTCTTACCGAGGTGTCGTAAAAGGCGACTAAGGTAAAGCTGCTGGCATGATCATCAGCACCCAGAGAAGGAAAACTCTTTTTTTTTTTTTCTTCTCGCTGGGGAATGCCGCCGGCCCGAAGTGCAATGGCCGACGTCGCCGCCTAGTGGCGGCGCCTTATGCATACCCTCCTGCTGGGGAGCAGGAGGGTTATGTCGGGCTCTCCTCTGGCGGGGGCTTCTCCTAACGAGAAGCCGGCCAGAGGCATACCGACTAAACCCCAGCGGTTTTCCCTCATCGCCCTTAAATGGGAAGGCGTCGTGGGCTGTAGGACGAACCTATTACCCATACGGGCGCCACGACCCTCCCCGGGCGGTGCCCGCCTACACGGCGGACCAGGCGGTTCCTCCCCCGGCTTGCTGGCCGGGAGAGGGGGTAGGGACGGCCGGGAAAACTGAGCCGTCCCTACCGGGCTGCTGAGGGAGCCCGTGCAATGCCGGCGCTGGAGACCCCCCACCAAGCGCCAGCGGGTTCCCTCTGCGGAGAGGAGCGAGACGCGCATCTGTTCGGCGTCTCCTACCCCTCCTTGCCCTTCGGAGCGCGGGAGCGAGAGGATTTGCTTCGCGCTCGCGCTCCGCCGCCTCCTTCGCTGCCATTACGTGCTCGCAATAGTCGGCGAAGGCGTTCCAGGCCACCTCGCTCACTAGCATAGCTCTCACTATGCTAGGGAGCGAGAGGTCCTGGCCGACCTTCGCGACCAGCGCATCGCGCTGCCGAGACCACGACACACACTCCGCCAGGGTGTGGTGTGCCGTGTCCTCGACAGCGCCGCACGCATGGCAGGAAGGCGTCTCCTCCCGTTTGATTAGGTGCAGGTAGTGACCGAAACAACCGTGCCCGGTCATTACCTGCGCCATTCGGAAGGAGACGTTGCCGTGGTGACGCTCAAGCCACAGGTCCAGGACCGGGGCGAGCGCGTCGAGGGTCCTACGGCCGTACGGAGCGGTGGTGAGATGCTCGGACCACCGCCTCAGGAGGCTCATCTGAGCCCTCCTGCGTACGGCTTCCCTCTCGACGGGGCAGAAGCGTTCCCCCTCTGCCCTACTGACCATACTACCATTTTCTTGTAAACGGTGGTCAGCACCACGGCTTCTAACTCCCATGGAGGGGTCCCAGCGAGCAAGCAGGCCGCGTCAAAGCCTACCGTCCGGTAGGTTCGAGCGACCCGCTGCGCCATCGCCCGCTGAGGCCCCCGCAGGAGGGGAGTGTTGTCCCGTCCTGCCAGGGAGTCGGCCCAGACTGGCGCTCCGTAGAGCGCCATGGAACGCAGGATGCCGGCGTAAAGACGCCGGCACTTCGAGCCTGGGCCTCCCAGGTTGGGCAGCATCCACGTCAGCGTGTCTGCTGCCTTTAGGAGTCGCGGTTGTAGCCCGCGAAAATGCGGGCCAAACTTCCACCGCGAGTCCAAGGTGAGGCCGAGATAGCGCATCTCGGCCTTCACCTCAACCTGGTGTCCCCCCACAGTGATAAGCGCACCGTGGGGGAACGGTTCCCGAGGCCCTTTAGGAAAGTAAAGGGCCTCGGTTTTCTCCAGCGCCACCTCGAGCCCAAGGAGGCGCATTCGGGATACGACTAGGTCGCCGCCGTGGGACGCCACGCGAGCAGCGTCCCTGTACGTTGACCCCCGGGAAGTGACTAAGGTGTCATCTGCATAGCAGATCCTATCCATAGGAAAGTCCACCGCAGCAGAGCAGGATTACTGCGGTAAGCCCGATACGCCAGAGGGTTGGCAGTTCCCCCTGGGAGGGCCGCTAATGGGCTGGGTACCTCCCCAGCCACCCGAAGGCGACCGACGCGAGGCCCCGAATGGGGCGCCCCAACGTCGGTCCTTTGAGGTTTTTTATCGAGGTTGTCTCCTCTCAGGCCGGCCAATTAAGGCAAGCCTGCTCCCCACCACTGAGCCCCTTTCGAAGCCCAGTGCACTAGCAAGTTAACCCTCCCCGACAGGCACGCCGACCCGCCGGTTTAGGGTGATTTTTTATAGAGGTTTTCTTCCTCGCAGTCCACTCTCAGTGAGCGGACCCCCGGCCTCCTCTCAATAAGGTGGTTAGGGTGTGCTAGGTGATTTTTATAGAGGTTTTCTTCCTCGCAGTCCACTCTCAGTGAGTGGACCCCCGGCCTCCTCTCAATGAGGAGGTTACGGTGTGCCGCTTTTGGTCCGCGCCGGCCGAAGCCGGTACCCCCCATATCTGGGAGGCGTTCCCCTATCCGCCACCGGGGGACGCGTCCGATAGCTGAGCGGAATCGGCCAACTCGAAGTGCAATGAGCCGACCAACAGCCGAAGGACAACAGCAGAAGGAAAACTCTGTATTTATATCAAAACCCTCGCCAACCCGTCTGCCAAGCGTAGTGAGTATGGCAGTTACCCCTCATGTGATTGAGGGAGGCCCGTGCCCCAGCAGTGGGGACTTAAATGGGCTGATGTCATCATCAGCCCATTTAAGTCCCCACTGCTGGGGATGAGCCACTCTGATGATGAGCCACTGAGGCTGTCGGATACGACTAGTAATAAGCCTAGACATTTCACAGAATTTAACTACTTACAGGGCCTTAAAACATTCTCTTTGTCGTTGATACACAAACAAGGGAACGGCAATCCGACTCGCGCACTCGCAATTACTTGTAAAGGACATCCCGGATCACTCGCCAGCCGGAGAACACGCTCCGTGTGCGCCGGAAACCGGATAATCAGACTTCATGAGATGCTGTCTATTTACCGTGCAATCGTCCCCTATCAGTGTTGTAATATAGTAACTTTAAGTGCTAGATTTAGGATTATTTTATTAAGTCATCATCATCATCTTAGCGTTTAGGCCCGGTCACAGTAGATTTTTCGGCGTACTCCAATCATTTCGGAACGCGAACCAAGTATTTACGTCAACACTTCCGCCTTAAATCAAAATTATTTTCCCATCGACATTGCTCACCAGCTTAGCAAGCTTAAGTGGCAGTGGGCTGGCCATATTAGCCGCAGAACCGACAACCGATAGGGTAAACGAGTTCTAGAGTGGAGACCGCGTCTTGGCAAACGTAATGTAGGGCGCCCTCTGGCTAGGTGGGGCGACGATCTGCGCAGGATGGCTGGCAAGAGCTGGATGCGAGAAGCCATGGATAGATCACAGTGGAGAACAATTGGAGAGGCCTACGTCCAGCAGTGGACTGCGATAGGCTGATGATGATGATGATTAGTGTGACACGACCGAACATGGGTCAGGAACAGAACTTATGGTACGAGGCACGCGGGGAGATACAAGACTCTAATTTCCAGACTTCGGACTGACACTAAGAATTTCTTAACAGAAAGCTTCAGGTACAAACTTGGCCACAAGCGCACCCCTTTTGCATTAAGGTTTGTGTGAAAGTAACCTATGATATTAAATAAAAATACTTTTTTTCCAACCAATAACAACAACAACAAGGATTGACCAAAGTGGCGTTCTCTTGTTTCAGAGGCCAAGACTCGTTTCGGGTAACTGAGCCAGTAGAAGTAAGTACTTTTTTTATTTAATATGATAGGTGGCAAACGAGCAGACGCATCACCTGATGCTAAGTGATTGTCGCCGCCCATGAACACCCGCGACACCAGTGGAGTCACAAATGCGCTGCCAACCTTTAAACCCCCATCCCCCCGGTTTGGGCCTCCGGTACCCTCATTTACGCAGCGAAGCACAGCACAGTTCTGTTTCACGCCACTGCGCCGCAGTAGCAGTCCGTTTCCCCAAATAACGTATCATGTAACGCCGTAAAAACTCGTGTCTATTTCTATCGTCCGTGTTATATACTTCAAATGTGCTACTCGGATTCCCAAATGAGATAAAATCATTGATTCCTAAAATTGAATCCATTTCCTTATTCACTCACTGCGGTAACAGGAACCGCTAACATCTGATCCTGCGGCAAATTACGTGCTAAAAATAAAAAAAAACATCTCGTATATTCTGGTTTCATTCCCAATTGGGTTATTTCCGTGGAGCTTCAGAGGGCAAAGGTTAAGGAGGTTAACCCGGACTTTTATGTCATACTAGTGGCCCGCTCGCACTTTATTTTGGGACTTTAGTTCCACTTTATACATAACAGATGGCGCAAGGTGTCGATTACAACGCGCAAGCGTTTCTCATTTTTGGATTTCTGAAGCGTTGCTGCTGTCTGTAGGATTTACCTATTTATAAATAGTATAGAAGAGAATGATGACCAGACGGATCACCGGATGGTAAGCAAATGCCGCTGCACGTGGTCACCCGTAACACCAGTAGAGGCACAAGTATGCTGCCTAACCTTTAAACTCGCTTCTACGTAATAAGTTGCCAAGCATTCTGATAAAAACTGCTTTCCCAGATATTTAAACTGATTTGAGAGAAACTGTGTGTCGTCAATTTTTTTTCTACTTAATTTAGATTATAATAGCTGTTTCAATTTTGATAAGTAAATAGGCTCAGCTTAAAAATGTAAAAAAATATATTTTCTCGTCATCATCATGAATAAGGAATTTTAAAAAATCGTTTCGAGGAGAAGAATGATGGAATTTTAATAGAATATTTAAAAAGGTACGGGTGTAGATTTATCCAAACATTTTTTGCACCCGTCGAAGTCTTAAGTAAACTCCTTGGGGATTTCTTTCCACTAACTTCCTTTTCCAGAGCTCCTCCTAAAAGATTGCTAACAAAGTTTGGGAATGCTGTGGACCAAATTTGCTCCTCTTTAATATATTAGTTGCGAGCACGAAACCGGCAACGTAAGAGCGATGGAATCGACATTAAATCGACATATTAGTTCAGAACTTTGAGAAACAAGCCTACATCTTCCTTGAAGGCTGGCAACTTATCAGTTTTTCAGGTATAGCTGATGTACGTGGGTGGTAGTGATTTTTAGGTAACCTGGGTTGTCTTTCTATTTCCTAAAATACTATAAGCACTCAAGTATGTTCTCGTTTTATCATGAATAAAAAACATAACATAAGAAATAGATTCAAATTTTCTTCATCTTCTTCTTCATCGTTTTCTTCATTGCTGAAGGTCGCGCCTTTCTTGAAATGCCTTTACCGAGGCGGTGACAAGGCCTTTCCATTCTTACCTATCCTCGGCTTGTCTTAGGGCAGTTGGCAAAGTGAGTCCGGTTACATCCCTTATTTTCCTTATTAATATTTTATATTATTTTGAATAACGTCACATTGTTCTTACTTTGTTATAATTGTGGATTACTTTATTTATTAAAATAATGTTAGATATAGTATTAGTACTTCGATCTGATGTAAGATCTAGTATATAAATCATTTATAGGTAAATAAGTGCAGATTTTTATCGATGTTTTTGCAAGTAGTTGTTTTTACCCGACCAAGGCAAAGCCGAAAATGAAGAGTTAGAATGTTAGTAGTCTATTTATAGATAGATATTCATAGATATTCTTTATTGCACAAAAATAAAATACAAGCATGATAACCTTTGGGTCTATTTATGTATGTCTCTATGTTCCAAGATTCCGCCTAAACTGGCTGGGTAGTTTTTTGATGAATGAGGTATCAATCGATTCCTGATTACTGTCTAAGTGTTACTAGGTTTACCTATATATTATTTGAAACAATAGCACAGTGGGTGCTATTCGAAAAAAACTGAAAGATATTTTGACATTTTTTTTTAATTGCGTTCCATTAGGTATGTAGCTCAACATAGACTTAGTGTGTGTTTGCTCAAAAATAGTATAGAAAATATATCGTAATATAAGAACATAGTATATCTAAGTAAGTGGTAGACTTAAAACCGCACTATCTATCTTAAACTACAATGTAAGTTTAAACACAGAATATCTTCAGCAAATAAAAGTGCGACACAGTTTATCCAAGATCTGGGACGGACATTTTATTAAAATCCCGCATTGTCTTCGGTTGGAGTCCGTGCAAGATTCACAGCATGGCGGCTTTGCTCACAAATACTTCGTGCTGAGTACTTAGCATCTGCGGTTTTGAGATTATTCATTGCATTTTAAAATGAATGAAACATTTCAAACCAAACTAGAAAATTTCTGATTATAGCTAAACGAACAGACGAATCGCCTAATTGGCAAGCGAATGCCATCCCAAGTGCGGAGCCAATTTTGAAACTCTCCGTCTCCGCGTATGGGCCACCGGTACTCGCACTCACTCGGTAAAATACTGCACACAGGCGCTGCTTCACGCTAGTTTTTTGTGACGTGTTTTTTTTATGTGATAGGTGGCAGCCGAGCAGACGGATCATTTGATAGTAAGCGATTGCCACCGCCTATAGACACTCGCGACACTAGTGGAGTCACAACTGCGCTGCCAACCTTTAAACCTCCATCCCCTGGACCAATCCAGGGGTATCAGAGGAGGAGGGTATCAGAGGCCCAAGCCTCTGATACCCTCACTCACGCAGAGAAACACAGCACAGTGCTACTTCACGCCAGTTTTCAGTGAGGCCGTGGTATCATTCCGACCGAGCCGGCCCATTCATGCCGCAGCGTGGCTCTCCCACGGTCAAGACTTGGTTGAACAGTCCAGAATAACCCATTAACGATCGCATGCGATGCGACTGTGCAAAGATCTGTTGTAGCTCAGATCCACTTGGATCCAAATCCAATTAAGGGGTCTCGACTGATCCAGCCGCCCTTGGGATTACAGGGGATTACGCCGATAGGATATAAGCGAAATACGAGTATAAGTACATATTTCGCAGCAGTCGTAAATCTAATGTTACTAAATATAATGGGCTAATAAAGGGTCTTAACATTTAGTCAGCTAATGCTATCGTGATTGTGTTACTATAAAAACAATAAGTACAGACAATACGGACATCCACCAAGACGTTGGAGTTGACTACTCTATACTTTATTTGCTCCACAATGATAATGGGGATGTTGAAATAATATTTAAGTACAAGATTATAGGCCGTGTAAGGTACTAGATATCTCAAGTACAAATGCTACGAGTCACCGCAGTCTTCGTAGCATCGAAGCTGGTAGTGCACTGCTACAGCTTTCGTAGCAGACTAAGACATCGCTTCGTAGCAACCCGTAGAGCATGTTCTGGAATGGAATCTGACACTCCAGTTTTTACTTGAATGTCACATCATACAAATTATATTCTTTACTGCAAAAACAAAATAAGGATATCAAGCCGTTGCAGGTGGTTCACCGAGACTCCAATGATCCGTAATTGTTAATAAGGAATCGATTGATACCTCATTGGTCATAATTGGTTGGGTACTTTAGACAGAATCTTTTTTTTTATGTGTTTGGTGGCAGATGAGCAGACAGATCACCTGATGGTTAGCGATTGCCGCCACCCATGGACACCCGCGACAACAGTGAAGTCCCAAGTGCGCTGCCAACCTTTAAGCCTTTTTCCCCGGATTGGGTCTCCGGTACCCTCACTCACAAACACAGCACAGTAATGCTTCACGCCAGTTTTCTGTCAGGCCGTGGTATCACTCCGGTCGAGCCGGCCCATTCATGCCGAAGCGTGGCTCTCCAACGGTCTTATCTTGGAATATACAAACATATTTACATACTTACTTATTCACAAACATAGAATGCTAAATTCATAACCCTTCCTTTTTGGCTTTGCCGTAGTCGGGTAAAAATAGATCCGGTTTATTACCCGACTACGACGAAGCAAAAAGGTTCTTTTTGCTCCTCTTTTTTGTAACAGATGAACAACCATACGGTTCATCTGTTACCTCATAACATCTTAACTAGTTATTATATTTCAACAAATAAGGTATCGTTTGATGCGTCTTAATTGTCTCTGGTCATAGACGACATCACGTCACGTTAAATGACTATAGCGCCCTCTAGGGGACTTAGAGTAAGGAACTAGAAAAACTTCTTTGAAATAATAAAAGAATTCAGTTTTTAGCACATTTCAAATATGTAAATTTAATTAAAAAACTAAAAATATGTTATATAAAATTAAATTAAAAAAACTAAACTTGACTACCAAAAAAACCACGCTCTCAAACAAGAAAATTGTCTCTGCTGAAATTATTATGACATATCGCCGTGGTCGTATGTCAAATTGATTTTATTTTATTTTTATAATGAATCTGTTTTGTGGCATACGACCACGGCAATACGGAAAAATATTTTCAGCAGAGACAATATTCTTGGTTCGTACTTATTAAAGCGTGTTTTTTTTGTTAGTCGGGTTTTAGTTTTTAAACTTTGTTTTTTTAGCTAAAAATTTAAGTCAGCTGACATCGCTAATGTGGGTTACCCTTCACTTTTATATACACACATATTAGTGCACCCATTTCTATGAGGACACCTTATTGCTGTGTACTCATACATATCAGTACACAAATTTCTATGAGTACACAGCAAGAAAGTAGTACCAGCAGCACCTGTCTACGTTATGTGTAGACAAATGACTGTGGCGACAATGTAATGTATATCGCTCCTGGGAATGCTGGGACCGAGATCTCAGGAAAGCAGAATACATTTCACTTTATTATATTTTCTTCCTCGTAATACCTACAATGTGTTCTCTGAAATACTACGGGATGTACTATAAAGCTGCTTTCCACGGCACTTTGGGCATGCACTTCGCTAGAGCTCTTTGGTGGTGACATCTAGTGGCATTTAGTAAGGAGCACTCAGAGCGCTAGAGGTTGTTTTGCTTAAAATTTTTCGGTATATCCACAATATGCTTTTTTTACTTCATTTAATATTGTTACGATTATGTGTTGTTGTATTGTACGAATACACATGCAGGGGGCATGCTTATTCCGTGTACTCCATGTCCATACTCCGTTGATTCAGTTGGACCGTAGTAGAAAAAAATGGAATAATGTCGAACATTCTGGAAAAATCTATTGATCTCCAAATACCCAAATCGCAGTATGTGGTCGAAAGTTCGAGAAGTTTTGACTCGAAATTTCTAATAACAAGAATCTAGAAATTTCGATTTCGAGAACCTACTCGGAAGTTCGCACTAATGGAAAGCTTGAGTATAAAAGTAGGTCGTGTTAACCCGTCAAATCAGTATCCGATTTGGAAAGCGAAGCGACCTTGTCTCCTGCAAATTAGGAGTGAAGAAGCGAATAACCTGCGAATTATTTAGAAAGTGTTATAGTGTTAAATAAGTGAGATTAGTGTGTATTTATTTCTCGTCAATAAATATCTTTTTGCGACTTTGGAGTTTACTTGAATACGTACCACGTACCCGCAACAATATAGCCTATTTGGTGGTGAAATGAGTCTCGCATGCTCGCGTGTGTTACAGCTAGCCGTAATATAATACGGCGGATTATACAATGTGACTGCGACATTTATACTGTGTCACTGGTGTAGCAACGGCTTCATTACACGCCTCGTGCGTTCTTTCAGGCTTCAGCTTGCTGTTGATTCGTAGACTAGTGTTGAATGTGAGCTGACGAGATTTGAAAGCGTACGTCAGTGTAAGCAAGGGAAGCTTTGTTTTTCTTTCACTTTATGCAAACGACTAGTGGCCCGCCCTGACTTCGCTTCGAGATTTTCCTTATTCTGAACTTCACCACTAGATGATATCAATTATATCGCGCAAGTGTTTTGTCTATGCACATAGAATAACCTCAAGTGTGTGTAACTGTCAAGTTTAAAAATACACTGAATAATAGTAATAATACTGTCCTCCTGACATATATTTCGGTTATGGCGGCTGATCTCAGCCATCGATGCAGGACATAAGTATTATTGTGCACAAGTATTTGCGCAAACACAAGTGCACTCTCTATTCCATTACCCTCATATTTCGATGGAACACCAGTGTGACACGGCCGAAGAGAGATCAGGTGCAGGACCAACGGCTTAACGTGCTTTCCTAGGCATGAGGGTAGAAGCACCGCCAACTTCTAGACTTCGGTCTGAGACACTGAGAATTTCTCAACAGAAAAATTCAGGTCCAATTTTGGCTCGACCTGGGGATCGAACCTGGAACCCCAAGCGCAAGCGTTGCTTCAAAGTGCGACGCACTACCCACTGCGTCAACGAGGCAGTCAAAGAGTAAAATAGTGAAATGCATAGCACCGTACGTACAGTATCTAAAAACATTAATTCTACGTACTGAAACAAAAAGGAAATCAAATACAGAAACTTTAGTCGGAAAAGTTACGAATACACGTGTTTAATGACGTCACCTGCTTTCCGGAGATAATACCGCGACGTAACTCACATAAGTAGGATTATACGGCGCCCGCCGGAATGATGTATGACGAGGTGCCTCCGGCGTTTAGCCCTCATTTGCTTTCTTAACTCTATCTCACTTGGATGGGACGTATGTACATGTAACAGTGAGGCAACTTTGTTTGTAGAGTCATTTCGCTAAGTACTTTTTTCCGTATGGAAAAAGTAGTTCAGCGGATTTCGTTAGATAGGGCTTGTAAAAAGCAGATATGTAGCTTTAAAAAGCAGATGGTTCAGCGATGTTTTGGTAGATGTCACTATGCATTTTTACATCTCGCTAGTAAAGCGTACTTACTGAACAATGTCCTCAACCCTGCTCACATAAGCAATTTAAAAAAATTACGGGAAATAAACTAGTACAGCCATTTGGAGAGTCACCCTAACAGGACAGTTGGATTTGCTGGAAGTTTCCGCTACCAGGCGACCAAGTGTTGGAACAATATACCCCCGCCAATCAGATTAAGTAAATCAAAGAACACCTTTAAAAAGCAACTTAGATCTGCCCTCTTGGAACGCCAAAGATTAGAAGTAGGCTTTGGTCGCCTAGGTGACGGTTTTCCGGTGTTCCCTGTCCCAGTGTAGTTTATCCGCACCTAAATTATAGGCATGTGGTCAATTCGATTTAATAATTGTATATAAATATCTTATCTTAGTATAATTTGTGCAAATGTATTTAAGAAATAGTTTATCTATCTATCAGTATGTACGTATAGATAGATAGATATACTTTATTGCACAAAAAAAACACAACTAAAAAAAACTAGTCTATCATGTATGTATGTATGTAGTATGTCTGTCATGTAATTATATGTCAATTTCATTCACTGTTTGCTGCGCGTGCCTTTATTTTCGTCGGTAAGGAATAGCTGAAAATCAGCATTTTGCCCTCGGCAAACAAAATTGCTCAGCTATTTCCCATTTGTATCGCTGTGACACACATGCCGAAGAAGCGCAATTTGTGTGTGTTAATGAATGTGTTATTTTTTGTCCTTTTTAATTTCTTTAAATTTGTTTATTTTTAGGCAATTGCATGTATGTGTGTCTATGTTGTTAGAAATAAATGATTTATCTATCTATCTACAGAAGGTATTAGTATTTAACTTTATTATATAGCAAATAAAATAAAATGATTTGTGATTTTATACTTAATCGTCTCCTTGACTGATTCTCGAAGGTGTATGATCTACATAGCCGTTGAGTTTTGGTCGGTTTCCTCTAGCTAGATGGCGCTAGCATTGGCTAGCCGACAGATGTATCTATCACATATATACGTGACTCTATGTTTTCTTGTATATTCTAATGGGCAAGGCGAACTAGTGCAACGAGATCGACATCAGGATTAGTTTAAAGTCTGAAACTTATAAATTTATATGACATCACTTCTTACTTAGTATCGATACTTTAAGACGACAATTATTTCGCCCTTGTTCTTTACAAAGAACGCTAAAGGTGACGGGCAGGGCACACTAGCGACGCCAATCGATTTTAATTTTTATCTACAAAACCGGATCTATTTTAAAATTGATTCACACCAGCCCACATCAGCCCATTTAAGTCCCCACTGCTGGGGCACGGGCCTCCCTCAATCACACGAGGGGTAATTGCCATACTCACCACGCTTGGCAGACGGGTTGGCGAGGGTTTTCAAATGCAGAGTTTTCCTTCTCTGGGTGCTAATGATCATGCCAGCAGCTTTACCTTAGTCGCCTTTTACGACACCTCGGTAAGAGTGAGGGTGGCCTATTCTACTCTGCCGGGGACCACACGGCTAGGCCAGTACGCCCTACCAGTCACCTTAAGAACTGCACACGCGAACCAAGGCGACTCAATGGCCTTAACTTTCATATGATTTTTTTCAGTTCAGAGGCTAACTATGATTTTGTAATAATGTTAATGTAAGATTTTTGTTTTAAACTTTCATGGTCACTAACATTTTATTTTTATTTATTTATTTCCACAAAATAATCACACTTTAAGGTCTGCCAAACTGCTTAAGCAGTTTGTCGGCAGTAGCTCTGTAGTATTAGAATAGTTATTTACGGGATTTCCACCATGTACCTTATTTTTGAGTTTCCGATATTTCGGCACTGTTGCAAGCGCCATGGTGCGCGTAGTAAAAGAAAAACTATACTGTAAGCGGATTAACCGTTAACACACTTCACCGCTCCTGAGAGCACTGGTACTCGTTTGGTATATTTGTATAGTGCTGATTTAAATAATAATAATACAAGTAAAAAACTCAAGCACGAGCCATGCAGACATGCCGCCTATCTATGGTCCGCCCAGACTAGTAACGTCATATGCGTGGACGCAGCCGTCTTTTAGGAGCCCTGTGCCTAAGGTAAGGAAGAACTAGGTTGCACCCGTGGCGTTCTTTAGGCCCATCATTAGAGAGATTTTTTTTAGAGATTTATTGTTTATTTCTCTCATAAAGTACATTTACACAATCTACTTAATTATTATTTTACAAATTCAGAACTTCATCATCATCATCATCATTTCAGCCAATAGACGTCCACTGCTGGACATAGGCCTCTCCCAATGTTCTCCACACAGATCGGTCCTGTGCCGCCCGCAACCAATGGATTCCCGCGATCTTCTCCAGATCTTCAGTCCACCTTGTAGGAGGCCTGCCACGGCTGCGACTTCATGTACGTGGCCTCCACTCGAGGCCGTCTGTTCTCCTCGCTATGTGCCCTGCCCATTGGCACTTGAGGCATGCAATCCTTTGGGCTACGTCTGTGACCTTAGTTCTCCTGGGGATCTCATCATTTCTGATACGATCACGCAGGGAGACTCCGAGCATAGCCCTTTCCATTGCTCTCTGGATGACTTTGAGCCTCCTTAATCGGCACAATGTAAGCGGCCACGTTTCGGTTCCGTATGTCATCACTGGCAACACACACGCATTAAAGACTTTCGTCTTGAGACACTGCGGTAGATCTGCCGAAAATATGCTGCGTAGCTTCCCGAACGCTGCCCAGCCGATTAGCCGAATTTAGAACTTATCCAAAAATATTTTGTTACAATGCATATTTTGATACAACTCAATAGAACAGAATATAGCAGATAGTTAGGAACTTTTATCTCCCGTGCTAGTTTTAAATTGTGTTACGGCTGGGTAGTAAAAAAGTCGTCGTCCCGTGCCTGGACATCTCCCACAACTTGCAATCCTTTTTTTTAATAATATATTTAATTTGAATTCAGAATAATAATAAAATAACAATAATACAATTTATATATTTATTTACATAAACCATTAAATGAAGTAGTTTGTTAGTTTTTTATCGGCAACTGCTTGTGAATCTTAGTTGCCAATGTGGCCGGAGGGTATATTGTCACCTATTGGGTATAATGTATTCGCAATGAAGGTTAAATAAAATAAATGTAATAAATGTTGACCAGTTATAAAACGAGTTAGTAAAACTTTTAGTCTGACTAAAACATTTATTTTAGTCAGACCAAAAGTCCTATTTAACATTCTTATCTTAATGCACATTTTTAATGTAGGCAATATGTCTGATTGAATTATGGCTATGGTAGGTAATTAGCCTGGAAACTCCAGAAACATAAAATCTCAGTAATAATCATAATTTCGCTATAAATTGCAACATTCATTCAAAACAAATACGCTTAACATAATTACTTAATTAATTTTAACTTTCCAAGGTCCAATTCCAAGCATCCGTCCTTATTTACAATATAATTTACATCATCATTCCTTTAATTACTTTAGAGTATTGTTTGGGGGAAATTAATTTAGATGTGACATGAAAATTAATTACCATTAGGTTCACCTGTACAAAAGGCACTCAAAGCTCATCATTTTTTTATTGCGGTAGGGGGTAGACGAGCAGATGGATCACATATGATCACACGGATCGATTATAGGTACATTACAGAGAATTAAAAGGTTCGTCACCTTAAGGTAACTTTTCGCTTGCACGGCAAGAATCAGTTATACCAACATACCGTTTTAAAAAGATCTGCCTACGTTCTTTAAATTTTCTTTACATAGTAAGATATCAATGTTGCTACAAGCAAATCTAAACTTTCTGGTCTTATAGTTAAGTATAATAGCTTGGAAGGAAAGACAAGCTGGCATCCAAAAAGCTCGGTGTGCTGAATAGAGCACCTGAGCAAAGGCTTTTATTTTACAAGTCACAAGTTCGCCCCCATATGGAGTACTGTTGCCATCTATGGTTCAAGCTGGTATGCAGGTGGCATACCAGCTTGAAACCTTTGAGCCAAGCTGTGGGAGAGCCACGCTCCGGCATGAATGGATCGGCTCGAGTAATACCATGGCCTCATAGATAACCGGCTTCACGCCGGTTATCTGTGAGGCCGCACTGTGCTGTGTTTCGCTGCGTGAGTACCGGAGGCCCAATCCGGGGGAAAGAAGGTTTAAAGGTTGGCAGCGCATTTGTCATCGTTAATCTAACTAACTGACGTAACTGACTTATACAGGGCAAGCTATTTACAGTTTAAAGTTACCTTTGATTGAGGGAATGACGTCGGTTAAGTTCAAAATCGCCGTGTGGTCCCCGGCAGAGTAGAATAGGCCACCCTCACTCTTACCGAGGTGTCGTAAAAGGCGACTAAGGTAAAGCTGCTGGCATGATCGTCAGCACCCAGAGAAGGAAAACTCTGCATTTATATCAAAACCCTCGCCAACCCGTCTGCCAAGCGTGGTGAGTATGGCAATTACCCCTCATGTGATTGAGGGAGGCCCGTGCCCCAGCAGTGGGGACTTTAATAGGCTGATGATGATGAGGTCCAAAATGTCAGATACGTCAGTTAGTCAGATTAGCGACGTTGTGACTCAACTGGTGTTGCGTGTGTCCATGAGCGACGGAAATCGCTTACCATCAGGTGATCCGTCTGCTCGAATGCCACCTGTCAAGTAGAAAAAATGAATTTCCATATGCGTGAGTGATTGGACTTGTATTTACGAGCGCGTTAATTATAGAATTCCGACCTCGTTTTAAAGACGCGCTGTGCGAATAGTCGACGATCCCAAACTCACGTGCGGTATTCGAACCTTAAGTCTTAGGAGAGATTTTGCCTTCCTATGTATGTTTTACCGCTTGTTCAATAGTTTGTGCTCCGAGGAACTATCTGGCTTAATGCCAACAGGCGCATACCACCGCACCGACCGCTGTCGTCAGAGCGTCCACCCTCACACATTGAAACCCAAATGGTCTCGCACAGTACGCTCCAGAAAAAATTCTTCCCGCGAACGTTCCGGCTGTGGAATGAGCTGCTATCAGAGGTTTCCCCGGGGGAATACAGCATGAGGTTCTTCAAAGAAGAAGTGTTAAGGTTTTTAAGGAGTCGGCAGCGCGTATGCAGATCCACTGGAGTTGCAAACGTTCATAGTCTGCGGTAATCGCTTACCATCAGGCGAGCCGCACGCTTGTTTGCCACCGACAAAGTATTAAAAAAATCTGTGCAACAGGTATTACTCTGACAATTTTACAAAAGGAAATAAGTAAAATAATGATAAATGAACTCCAAACTGCTAGCAACGAGTAGGCCTGCAAATTAATTTAGAAAAAACAAAAGTAATGACTGACGCCAGAACTAGTCAACGCCGTACCACTGGAATACGTAGAGAAATACACCTAGCTTGGGAAAAAATCCCATTTAAGAAAGATCGAAACATAGAGGAAATAAACAGGAGAGTACCTATTACTTGGAAAAAGTACTGGGCTCAAAAAGAGATTCTCAAATCGAAATTACCGGTAAAACTTAAAAAGATAATTCTAGACACAATCATAATACCCTGTCTAACTTGCGGCTGCCAAACGTGGATCTTCGACTAGAAGGCAAGACAAAAAATCCAAACTACCCAGAGGGCGATAAATTGAGAGATAAAATAAGAAGTATAGATATATGGAAAATAACAAAAGTGAATGATACTTTACAATACGCTCTATCTTTTAAATGGAGGTGGGCCGGCCTTATTTACTTTATTTTCTTCGGCGCTACAGCCCTTTGTGGGTTTTGGCCTCTTCTACTATGGACTGCTAAGCGCGTGGATCCCTGGCTGTCCGTCTCCAGTTCGTAAACTTTTTCATCGCCTTAAGATCGCGTCTTCGATGCAATCGCACCATCTCTTCTTAGGTCCCCCTTGGTCTCTTCTGCTGCAGCTTGGTCTGCGGCCATGTAGCGAGATACGATGACAATCGCTGGACAAGCAATACCACAAAATGGAAGGGACCGCATGGGACGAGAAGTAGAGTGCGTCCTTGTGCCCGTTGGCAAGACGAGATTGTGGACAACACCGGAAAGAAATGGATGTCCATTGCCAAAGACAGAGTAAAGTCGTCTTCTTTGAAGGAGGCTTTTACCCTTAGGGAATCCTTGCAAAAATAACAAGATAGTACGATATATATATTCAATGTTAGTTTAATGAGGATGGAAATTAAGCTCATTTATTTATAATAAGTGCTCATTTTCGTCCTTCGAAGAATTTATCTGTACGGACTGTGCATCGAAGAATTTAACTGTACGGACAATTCCTAAAACATATATACCTACAAATAAGTATCTTTTAAGAAAGGCGCCAGAGTAACTACTTGCGGTACCTGCAGCTTCGCTCGTGTGGAATTCGGTTTGCCACAAAAATACTTTCATACGAAAACTTATGACTTCCTTTTAATACAGAAAGCAATAGAAAACTTTCGCGGGAAAGCACTTTTTGTGGAAATTCCAAGCGAGCAAAGCTGCCGGCGACCGCTAGTAGTAAGTAATCACGCCACGCATGAACATCTGCGAGAACAGATGAGTCGCTAATGCGTTGCTGGCATAGAATGGCGTACGCTCGTCACTTGAAGATCCCTTAGTCATACCAGTCATACCCTTCAGGAAATATTGCGGCTAATCCATTACACTAAACTGAAGTACGTCCTTGACCTTATCATAGTAGGTAGGTAGGACCTTGTCGTAGTTTGCGAATATAGATATACCCATCTTCAACTTAAACTCACTAAAAGACGCCCCTTTGAAGTGCCAATTAGTTTTCAGGACACTCCTCTTGATGTCAAGCCTTCTATCGGGATCCTTGTTGTCGACAATTCGAGCGATATCCAGTTTCGCGGTCATCTGGAAGACAAAGCTAAAATAGCTTCAAAGAAACTTGGTATCAATAGAGTGGGGCGGTATTTCATGCCAGCTCATCGGTTACAACTCTATAAGGCACAAGTTCGGCCCCATATGGAATACTGCTCCCATCTTTGGGCTGGTGCACCTCAGTAGGTACCAACTTCTTTTGTTTGACCGATACAACGTAGAGCTGCTCGAATTGTCAGTGACAGCACTGCGGCGGGATATAGCTTCCGTCAGCATTCTATACCGCATCTATCATGGGGAGTGCTCTGAGGAACTATTTGATCTACTCCCTGCAGCTGAATTCTTACATGGAACCACACGCAAGCGATTGTCATTCCATCCCCATCATCTCATTGGATGGCGGAGTAATGCTGTGTGTTTTTCGCGGAATTTTCTACCACGAACTACGACTTAGGGACCTTCAAGAGAAGAGCGTACTCCTTTTAAAAAATACCGACAACACATTAGCGATCTCTCTGATTTTGCGGATGTTCATGGGCGGCGATGATTGCTATTCATCAGGTGACTCGCTGGCTCGTTTGTCGCCTCTAGCATTAAAAAAAACTTAGCGTATAATTATACAACATACAAGCCTTACAGCATATTGCAAACAAACTGCTTTTAAAAACCACGAACTAAAAAGTTTAAAATAACATTTTTAACACTTCATACACTCCACATAATATTTTATAACAGAAGGTATACTCGAGAAAAAGTAAATTGTAATACAACATTCAATTAATCAACAGGGATTATGTGATGTGTATGAAGTGTTAAAAATTATATTTTACATTTTTTAGTTGGTGGTGTTTGAAGGGGTTTTGTTTTGGTAGATTTTTTTTCATGTTTTTTTGTGACGCCTTTCTTTGTCAGCAGCCCCCACCCCCCCTCCTCCTCCGCCCTGCATCTGCAAAATATCAGACAACGTTATAACATTCACCGACCTGACCCCAATTCCAAAATGAATTTCCAAAGCCTAAAATACCTATAGGTTATACTATTTCAGTCATGAGTCCGAATCAAATATAATAGCTTTTATTAAGGCATGTTTCTCTACAAAACGTAATTTATCCCAACAAAAATTGCTTTTTTGATACTTTCAAAGAAAACTCACGTAAAAATGTAGTAGTTATGATAATATCTTTAAAGTGTGAAAGAGAGAACTGAACTGGCTTAGCGTTTGTTTACCAAAAACGTACTAATTGTGTTATTTCATACAACAGAAATTGACGTAAAACGCGTAGGTTGTGTTATATTCTTACACAGTTAACAGACAGACTGAAAGCCTTTTCTCAACTAGGTTTTGCTCGTAGGTAATCCATTCAGTATATGAAGGTGAATAAGACAGTTCTATTTTGATATTAAAAGTGAGGCGCTCCTTTTAAAGCTAACTGATATTTTTAAAAATCAAGAATATTTAATTCACTGAATGTCTCTCCAAGGGCATCTAAGTACTTAAGTAAAACCTGTAACGTAATATAACTTGATTCTTCTGTTAATGCATTAAGGTTTATATTTAAATGAATTAGTAGGTACATGTTAGCGCACGTGACTGTACCCAAATTGTTTGCGCAAACACTTAATCAGGGCGAACAACAGTTTTGTGTTATTCTTGAGCCTAAGAGTTTGCAAAATAGGGATGGGTTCTAACCTTATTATTCAGCCTTAGCTTAGTCCAAAGGGTACTAAAAGTGGCAATAAAAACTTGTGAGATTGGAATTTGAGGGCGCCGAAACTAATTTGCAGTGTACTGGGACCTACGTAAACGTTCACTGATTGGGCTTCTGACGCACACAACACAAAACAAATAGGCACAGACACGGTCCGTTTAAGGTGATGGATAGGGCACACTAGCGACGCCAATCGATTTAAAATGTTAGCAACAAACCGGATATCTTTTTAACAATTTCGAAGCTGTAGCCTCTCGGAAAGCACTTAAACTATTTATTACTATTAATACTTATACTTAACTTTAGGTTCTGCTTTTGTACTCGAAATTTGAATTATCGCCAAAAACGGCCACTTATGGCATTAATCCAAGTTTTGGGCGCTAAAACAGATAAAAAAACAGTGTACAATTATTAAATAAATAGTATAAACGTTTGCTTAGAGACTCCCGCTCCGAAATTGTTTAAAATAGATCCGGTTTAGTAGCTATCTATTTAAATCGATTGGTGTCGCCTTAAGCTGACATTGATATGGAGGATTTTAGATAGAAAAAATAGCAGTCAATGTATTAATGTAAGAAAAATATTTTATGTGCGCGGAGAAACATAGTATAAGCAAGCAAACAAACTCTGTAACTAGCAAACAAAAGCACGGACCTAGAGTCTGTGGTATGTAATTAACCAATAAAAAAATCCTGTTTCTATGTACTACGGCGCTCTGTGTCTATTGTGCTAAGGAGGACGGCTGCATTATGATGCATAGAGTAAATTGTATATGTCGGCGAGGTGGCACCTCTTTTGCATCCGCGACGGCTATCTGATGACAGCTGTCATCTGTCAACATCATCCCATGACAGGTGTCACCTGTCAAAGTCAGGTGATAAGTCAAGTTCTGACAGCTGTTACGGTCTTTGCTTAGGAGCGGTCTATGCTTTGCCGAAAAGGGGCATTCGAACGTGAGCCGCCATAGTGAACGGACGAAAGCACCGAACTCTCCGCGTTTCACAAGGCAATCCGTTTGCATCCTGCGAGTCACACTACATTTTGTTGATTTGTTCAAGAAATCAGATGAAATAATAATTCGGTGATTTAACGGGGACTTTATTTCTGCAAGACATCTCAAAATACCTAAGATGTCGGATGAAGACGATCGGGGCTCTCTGCCCGCTCTCTCCTGCTCGCCCATCCGACATATATATGTTAATGCTGATCATGACTGGGGGAGGGATGCTTTTTTTTGTCGACAGGGAGTGCCACCAAACAGGAGTGGAATGGGGCAACATTTTGTAAGGTTATAGCAGGTTCTTAGAAGCCAGCCAGAGGCATACCAACTTAACTCATTAGTCATGATTTCAGGAAGGTGGGGATAGATAATATGGCGCAATATTAAGGAGGCCAGCGTTCGACTATACAACTTGATGATTGATTGTGATCCATAAAATAATAAAATGGCAAGTCATTTTCGAGAATAAGAACATTAGCAAAAAGTTTTTCTTGTTATTAAGACCCATCAAACTTTTTTTTTTTTTTTTTTTTGGTAACGCAGAGAGAATGCCGCCAGCTCAGAAGGAACCGACGTCGGCACCGTTTTTCGGCGCCGCCTTATGCACACCCGGCCGCTGGGAGTCGGCCGGGTAGTGTGGGGCTCTCCCCTGGGGTGCTCCTAGGGGCATACCCACTAAACTCTCTGCGACAGTTTCCATCCCTCGCCTGGGAGAAACTCTCAGAGCAGGAACGCGGGCTATAGGACGAACCTTGTCACCGCGAACCCGCTCAGGGCGAAAGAGGCTCGCCAGTACGGCCTCTTACCACACTCCGGTCCAACGGACCTAGGGCCTCTCCCACGGCCCACCAAACACCGCCCCCCGAATGGCGCTCACACTGCTGGCTGCAGTGCAAACACCACCGGGAGGAGGACTGCGAGTACCCTTCCCCACCCATACACTGCTGGCTGCAGTGCAGAGTGGGTTGGGGAAATAAAACCCACAGGCTTCAAAACGAAAAACGCCGCAAAACCCAACTCCGCTGGATGCGGAGCCGAGAAAATTGGCACCACCGGTCGACATTGAGCCATCTTGGCTAGACGGCCCAACGCCGGACCTCCAGCACATGGCCTTACGGCCGCTGAGCCCGAAGGCTCTCCACCCAGTGGGGCCCACGTCGAAAACGCTATTCACGCGTAGCGTGACGCCGGACAGGGCCCCGGGCCCAGAACAAAAAAGGCCACAGGAGAGGGGTTTCCGATGCCCCAAACCGTGAGGCTGGTCCTAGGCCCCGGGGGGGGCTCAACTGGGGGTCGACAGAACGACTCCAGGAGCCCTCCCGTGTGTGTGCAGCTGTTAGCCGTCGAGTAGCAATGGGCGATGCCGATTACTACCCGCCGTTGCCCAGGGACGCCAGGACCCTTTCGGTAGCAGCTCCAAACAGAGCAAAAATACTACTGAAAGGGCCACACGAGGAGGCCGCCGCACCGTAGTCCCCAGACCCATCAAACTTACCTAACTTACTACAAGTCCATTTATCTAATGTTGTGAAATATTTATATATTTATTTAAGTCTATTTTAAAAGTATTGAATTGCATTGATCATGAAATACCTAGTTCGTTACCAAATAGTTATGTATGTAACTGACCCATAATAAGGGTCATTAAAATACGAGTGAGATTTTAATGATCGAATCTATGCGAGTTTTTCAATATCAGTTGCGAAGGTTTTAGTACCAAGTTTTGTGCAGTCTCATACACTACTTTATCTACACTCGTTTAAATATCCAAACTAAGAAATTCACCTCGTAAAGCATTTGCCTGAGGTCACTTTGTATAAGTCTATGTATGTGATTGTTGAGATGTATGAAAATGTTGATATCTCAGTCCCCCTTATTACAAATCGCGAACCTTTGCTACATTACGTTTTTTTTTATGTAATAGGTGGCAGATGAGCAGACAGATCACCTGATGGTAAGCCATTGCCGCCGCCCATGGACACCCATGACACCAGTGGGGTCACAAGTGCGCAGCCAATCTTTAATCCCCCTTTCCCCCGGATTGGGCCTCCGGGACACTCACTCATGCAGCGAAACACAGCACAGTGCAACTTCACGCCGGTTTTCTATGAGGCCGTGGTATCACTCCTGTTGAGCCGGCCTACTCATGCCGAAGTGTGGCTCTCCCACGGTGCGTGTTGGAATGGGATGACATGAGCCTTAGTACGGTAATAACTTTAGATCGCGATTTGTAATAAGGCGGAGCGAGTTTTGATGCTAACAAAGTCCTTCTTTCGCCGTTATTTCGTTTATTTGAATTTTTTAATTTAAAAAATGTAATTATTTAGTTTATTTGATTTTGTATTATAAAAAATATCGTTTAAGATAAGATAAGTAAAGGATAAGATAAAAAAAATATTTGTTCAACACACACGACATCACAACATTAAAAAAAACAACCTTGGGAAACGTAAACAAAAAGTAAATACAACATATAAGATAAATAAAAAAAAGAAGTACCTACAAGTTCAAATAATCCGGCCGGGCAATATATGTATACACTGTGTCCAGGTCAAATTGATCATTGAAAAATCAAATTGTTTTTTTCATCATGCCCATTTAAAGTGATGCCCAAAATAACTGTTCCGTGCGGCGTATATGTAATGGCGGGCAAAAGCTCAGGGTAATGAGCTTAACTCATTTATTAACCTGATCCTGTCACCCACACATCACTACGCCTCCAAGCTGTCAGGCCCATTCAAAACAAACAACCCATTGGAGTTAACGAGAAGCGTTCATTAATTTTGTATTTTGTCCCATCACTCGGGATTTTGGGAACGCATTGTTTCATAACAATGAAATATTGAATGGCTTTTTAGTTCTTTTGTTCTGATTTTGTATTGAAAGTAGGTTTTTGTTTATAAAAAATGGTTGTCTAAAAAGTTGGTTACGGTTACAAGTCATTAAGGGAGATTGCCGCTTTTGAAACTATTTGACTCAATTTCTCATGATAATATCACGAGTAAACATTTATTAAAAATTGGGTACTTTCATCACAAGGATGAACTGCGTGCGTCATGTGAATTTTTTTCGTACATAGAGTCGTTCATTGCAAAAAATGTTTCATATACGGTAAACTTTCCTGTAAATTGTGCTTATATATACATATTGTTTTTGCTCTATGCATTTTTTTATGACATAGGTGGCAGACGAGCAGACGGATCACCTGATGGTAAGCGATTGTTACCGCCCATTGACACTCTCAACACCAGTGAAGTCACAGTGCGCTGCCAACCTTTAAACTCTCCTTCCCCCTAGATTGGGCCTCAGGTACCCTCACTCACGCAGCGAAACACAGTACAGTGCTGCTTCATGCCGTTTTGCTGTGAGGCCGTGGTATCACTCCGGTCGAGCCGTTATGACCATGCAGAAACTACTTTCTATCGGGTGACTCGCTTGCTCTAGAATAATAAAAAAAAACTAGCGTGAACCAGCGCACGCGCTGTGTTCCGTAAGTCAGAATATCTTTATTTGCGAAACGAATGTTACATTGCTTACAGTAAATCAGTAAGTTATAGAACATAGTTCCAATAATGTTTTACCGATATTGTTGTGCCGGTGTGCAAATATTTATATCACATTCATTATAACAATTTTGCCTGGCTGAATCTTCCAAACACATCGGTCTTCGGATGAACTTGGATAAAACCAAGGTCATGTTCAACGAGCTCGTTGATCCGGGACCGGTCGCTGTTAATGGAGTACCTCTCGAAGTTGTTCAGGAATATGTCTATCTAGGACAAGCGCTCCAATTAGGCAGAAACAACTTCGAGAGAGAAGCCAAAAAAAGAATTCAGCTAGGCTGGGCAGCATTTGGTAAACTTCGTCAAGTCTTCTCGTCACCCATCCCTCAAAGTCTTAAGTCGAAAGTCTTCGACCAGTGCGTCCTTCCGGTCATGACTTACGGTGCCGAGACGTGGACACTCACGGCTGGACTAGTCCACCGGTTCAAAGTCGCTCAAAGAGCTATGGAAAGGGCTATGCTCGGAGTATCTCTGAAGGACCGCATCAGAAATGATGTAATCCGACAGAGAACCAGAGTCACCGACATAGCCCACCGAATTAGCAAACTGAAGTGGCAGTGGGCTGGTCATATTAGCCGCAGAACTGACAGCCGTTGGAGCCGTAAAGTCCTTGAGTGGAGACCGCGACTCGGTAGGCGTAGTGTAGGACGCCCTGCGACAAGATGGGATGATGACATTCGAAGGCTGGCTGGTGTGGGCTGGATGAGAGTGGCCGAAAATCGGGAGAAGTGGCGTGCATTAGGGGAGACCTATGTCCAGCAGTGGACGAGTGTGGGTTGCTGATGAATGATGAATAACAATTTTATTTTAGTTATATTTTATTTGTCTGTAACAAATAAAATATAACTAAAATAAATTTATACAATGGCAGGCAATTCTATTTTAATAATATATACATAATGGATGGAATCAATGGAAAGTGCTTCGTTTCATTACGGGGGAAAGGGGGGCTATAAAAACATAATGGATGTCAATTTCGGCGAAAAAAAAACATTTAATGTATAAAAACGAGGGAGAAAGGATGCTGGAAGCTCAGGTACTTGTGATTTTACTGGTTTTACGGGTCGGCCGCACATCGAAATCATCAAAATACACGTCATACAATAAAATATTCCAGTTTACTCGCACAGGCGGAGGCAATTGTTTAGGTGATCCGTCTGTTTGCCTACTGCCTATTACAGAATACAAATAGTAACAGTAAGATTATTTTAAAAAATGGGGTGAGCGCTTTATCATCAGGCCCATTTTTCTTCATTAAGGTAATGGGTGTTTTCGATACTTTCGAGGCAGTATTTCAAAGACCACTAATTGGCTGATGCTGAGTTTTGGAGGCTTCCGAGAAATTAATGAGCTTTAGGCTGCGGTAAACTTCGGGGGCTGTTTTTTTTTAAATCTAGATGCGACAAACGAGCAAGCAAGTCACCTGATGAAAAGTAAAGGGAAAATAGATTCAACTCTCTAAAATATCAGAGAAATATCCTCCGAAACGATATTTCGGCTATGAAGACCAATCTCAATGATCAGTCACCGGTGAAGGAAATTTATAGTGCACAAGTGTGTGCGCAGACACAATACTCTCTATTCCCTTGCCCTCATAATATTACGAAGGGTTAACAGTGTAACACATCCAAAAAAGGATGAATAATCAAATGGCGTATCGTGCTTTCCGAGGTTAAGGGGAGCTGACTCTGCGAATTTCTCAACAGAAACAATCTGGTAAATAGGACATGTCCAGTAGCTAGGAAATTGTACAGTATCCGAGGCCCAAATTGACATGCCAATAAAAATCTTCAACACGTCTTTTTAGTGGGACACAATGGGGACAAGAGGTTTCATCCATACGTTGTTGACTTACTCCATATCCGCACGAAGCGTTTCCACATTCATAATGCGGACAGCTAAACAATGGAACTCCTTGCCAAGGTCAGTTTATTCAGACCACTACAATCTGGACATCTTTAAGGCAAGAGAGAACAGGTACCTTTTAGGCGATCGCGTTACATCCTAGACCTCATTGTCACTTTCCATCAGGTGAGATTGTGGTCAAGCGTTGGCCTATAGTTCATAAAAAAAACACAAACTCACAATCTTTTCACAAATCGGGCGAAATAACGAAGAAATAAAAAAAAGATCTCGACGAATTGTGAACCTCCACCTTTTGTGAACTCAGTTAGATTCAAAATAGCACCCGAAACTGAACAAACACAAATGTATATTAGTTAGGTACCTATAGTCTTTATTCCTAATGGCATAAGTAACTAAATCGCAAACCTGCCTCTGCCTACCAGAGCAGGAAGCAGACCGCCGAGATAACTTGGCAATTTATACCAAGCTAGCTGCTTATGATTTGCTATTTCCGCCGTCTACCATTGTGCGATTTAAACTTGAGCTGTCTACTCTTGTAAGAGTTGGGTTTATTTTGAGTTGATCGTTATATTTATAAGGTACCTGCTTCAAGTTCCGTTGAAAAAGTATTCGATTATTTTAAATCATGTGGGATGTCATGTCGCCAAATATCTCAAGTTATCTTGTATGAATGGAAAACCAGCGAATGGTTTCCTTTTGCGAATCTCTCAACAGAAACAATCAGGTTGCGCGAGTGTTTGGTTTTCCTCTTGCAGGGGCTTCTTCTAACGAGAAGCCAACTAGAGGTGGCTCACTCACTAATCTACCCCCATATTGGGAAATTGCCATGGTGATACAGACGGAGCCTTTATCACGGAGGTTGGTCTAAAACGCCCTGTTGGTCTACTGGTTTAAGTACCCCGTTCCGTGATTTTCAGGTCTTGGGCTCGATTTCCGGGTCGAGCAAAAGTATATTTCAAATTTTTCGAACTAAATCGGGTTTGTGATCTCACACACCCGATCTAGTTCGAAAAATTCTCTCAATCACCACGCTAGCCAAATGCGGATTAGTATCCGCATTTGGCTAGCGTGGTGATTAAGCCTAATCCCCTCATAGTAGCGATGACGTGACTTCTATGATGGAGGCCTTTGCCCTGCAGTAGGAACAGTATATAGGCTGATACTTTACAGACGGAATCTCCACGTCATTTCCCGGGCAGATGCCATTCTATGGGTACGCAGTACGCAAACGGAGACATTCCCCAGCGTCAAAAAATAGAAGATACCAGCCTATGTAATCTCCTACGTCCAATAAGAACACAACTAGTTTATGGTCCCTAATTCGAGAGAGTAATGTTATATAATAAATTAGCAATTGAAAGTATTGTGATTGACCAATCTTGCTAGTTAAAGCCTTTTTAATGAAGCGAAAATTCAATAAACAATCTTGCAACTTGTAAGTTGCAACAGTTTTAGTGATACACGAAAATGTGTTCACGAAATTAAACTCTGATTTTTAATTTGGCTAACTAAACTGACAGCTATAAACGCTAAGTTTCCATACATTTTGTCACTTTGTATCTGTCAAAAGTAGCAAAAGTGTATGGGAATGACATAATGATCTATGGATTTTAAATTGGTCCGAAATAAATTTTAATTTAATTTAATTTTTAATGACACCTGACAGATTAATTCGCCGAATTAAAAATCAGAGTTTAGTTAAATATATTTATAGTGTTTGAAAAATAATTATTTAAACAACACGACGTGTTGTCATACACAGGTACTAGTTATATATGAAGGGAATAAGATTTTTAAACCTATTAAAAAACCAAATGCATTGTTATGTCCAAATATCTCCGAAACGCCACTCTTCTTGCTTCATCACAGCTAGATAATACCTATGAAGTTGGCGTCTTTTTTTCTAGACACAATAAGGTGTATAACTACTTCAAGGGTCCAACGCGTACGTGAAAAATTGATTCATGCCAAAAGCGGCTACTTTTGGCGTGTCGTTACTAAACGTTGTCCACTAACGCACAGTTAATTATGGAGTAGTAGCATTAATAGTTACATTAAATATTTAATAAAAGTTAGTATGGAATGTACAACTTTTAAGAAAATTGCCATCCAAAATGGCAATTTCATAGGTAAAGACCTATATTTTGTACCAGTGTGCAGACTGCACTGCCGTAAGAGAAAAAGCTCCAATGCCACGAGCCATTAAGCGTTGGTGTTTAAAAATTAACTCGCTCGGGCGACGAGACACAAAGACCGCGGCAAAGTTCTTCCGCTATAATAGCTCATTGTTGATAAAATTGAAAGCAACAGGGCTGAGTAAACTTGGATAGTTCACATAGTGAAATAACGACCTAAGGCAAAGTTGAGACAAAGGGGCTTCCGGTGGAATATTATGGCGTTGCGGTGACACGATATGTCACGAATCGTCACATTAGGACACGGTCACGATGCCGGTGACACGATTTGTCACGATGCTGCTGGCGACGCGATGTATTGCGTTTCGGTGACGATACGTGTATGTCACGAATCGTCATGTGATGCGTTCGGTTACGATTCCAGCAACACGTTATGTCACGATGCTGGCGACACGATGTGTTGAGTTGTGTTG
This sequence comes from Marasmia exigua, assembly GCA_019059595.1. NCBI lineage: Eukaryota > Metazoa > Arthropoda > Insecta > Lepidoptera > Crambidae > Marasmia > Marasmia exigua. Next base: position 47,441 of record JADPWL010003146.1, on the reverse strand, counting down.
ACACGATAAGTCACGAATCGTCACATTTTGATGTTGTAGTGGACTTGTTGTAATCCACTTCAATGCGTCTCGTCTCAATCATTAACCTAAAGTCGCGATAGTATCGATACGTCTCCGGAAGACTAGACTTAAAAAATATGCGCTAAAGTTATAATCATGATTAAGTGTCTGTCCTACCCTTAAGGTTATGGGAGATCAACACGTTATATAAAACCGTTTGTGTTTAAAAAAAACTGGTCCAAACATGAAGTTACAATGACCCCGGCACCGCAATGCAGTTCTTCTGCCATAATTAGGTTATACATTACATTTATACATACATTGATTAAAACGAAAGCATCAGGACTGCCACGTCAAAACTAATGTAGTAGTATAAATAAAATGTTTAATACTTGAAATAAAATTAATTTTGATTCAAACCTTCTAAATATACTTTTCAACATGAAACATCTGTCGCATCTCGTCATGTAGGTAGGTACCCACTATACAGGGTTATCCTAGTGTGGGACCTACGGACTGATCTCCTGTATGTTACACTTCGTTTCGTTTATTTATTTTTGTTAGCTTAAGTTTAAAGTGCCATAATGTAATGTAACAATTATCTTTAATAAATTATTCTTATTCTTATTCTTCTTCTTACCGTGCTATTTTAATCGCCTACAACTTTTCAAGGGTATTACAGCTGCTGAAAACAAAAAAAATGTCTTAAAGATCAATGGCTGGAAATTCAAAAAAATCACGTTTCCATAAAAGTACCAGTTAGTTGATACAAATTTTCATTTTGAAAGATTTACAGATTTCACACTCTATGTTCTTTGGGGAAAATGATTGTTTTCAGCAAAATGAAGACCTGATAAAACTTTGTCAAACGGTTAGAAAAGCACGCTGCATAATAAAACTGTACAAACAAAAAAACTTAATGTCCAATAATGCCCATGAGAGAAAGACTTTAATTCGTTTACTGAGACATTTATCGGAAAATATCCAGAACTCTGAAATAGTGTTGCCTTGACTGACTGTCGATAAAAATAGGCTGTGAAACTATACGTAGCAAGACAATCGAATGCATAGGAAAAGCCAATCCATTTTTACTCGTAAGCAAAAAAGTAAAGATAATTTATTTTTGTTCTTAAATAAAAATATCCATGGTTTTTGACACTAAATATTTACCTATCATAATAGAGATGTAGTATCTCCGCCTTTTTGATTTTATTTTACTTCCGCATATTAGAAAATACAATTATATTCCTTCAATGCCCTGATTCCTTCCCAACGCATTTGTGACGCTTTGATATGGGTGATGTAGATGTAAATAGATGGCTGTGATCACAAACCATCAAGTGTATTGTCGCTTGCTTATTTATACGTCACCTATAACCAGAAAACAATCAAGACGCTTCTAACGACACCTCATTTGTTCAAATATGATAACTAGTTTAGAAGTTATTTGGGAACAGATGAACAACCCTACAGGTTAAAACCATAACATCTTTTTGCTTCGCCGTAACCGGGTAGAAACGACCACTAACCACGATCGTCAGTCATGATGGATACGACTAAGAAAAAACTATACTTTTGCACCCATTTTGCCGAATAGAATACTATAGTATTAACTGCTTCAAAGCTAAATTGAAGAATTTAAAAAACGTTAGGTTTCGATAGGGTGACTGTTTTCAGATGAAAATTATCGATAGTAAAACAATCGATATTTCGCCATCACTATTTTAAAGTATATTCATTCGTTAGCCTTATTGTAGTACTAACGAGCAGACAAATTCTCGATGAATATCCTCAGAAACTGATTATGGGGATGGTCTTTGTACAATTTAACGCCAAACTGAGCAAAATAAACGTTTCGAGTGAGAATGGATATCGATGAGCGTATTTGGAATTCAATGGCTAAATTAACACAAGGAAAGAATTGGTAGGCTAGTGTGAGTAGAGATTATGTCCTGGGTTTTGTATAAAGCCATGCCGGCATCAATGGGCCTGCTGGACAGGAGTTATACCACGGCATCACAGAAAACCGGCGTGAACAGCGCTTGCGCTTTGTTTTACCGATTGAGTGAGAATACTGGCAGTCTGATTCGAGGAGGAAGGAGAAAAATGGAAAAATTGCGGGCATGCACGTGCGGTGGCAATCACCTACATCAGGTGATCTGTCTGCTCGTCTACCTTCATCACATAAAGAAACCTACTCACACGCTCTTTGCTTTCCAAGCTGCTAAACATTATTTTGAGAAAGTTTTCGATTCCATCGAGATCCAGGCCGTGCTACAGTCTCTCCAAAGTTGCTAAATAGACTACCGGTACATACAAGTGTTGAAATCCTTGTAGGAAAACGTCACAATGTCAGTCCGTCCTCAGAACCAGAAGTTGAAACGAATACCGCGCCAAAGGTGTGAGACAGGGTGACGTTATATCGCCGAAACTGTTCATCAATTTCTTGGAGGACGTGTTTAAACTTCTGGACTGGGATGGACTGGAAATCAATATAAATGGCGAGTAAATGACGCAACTTCGATTTGCCAATTATATCGTGGCTGAGACCTTGGAAGACTTAGGCACAATGCTCGATGACCTTAGTAGAATCACCCAACAAGTGGATCTTAAAATGAACAAGACGAAAATTACGTCGAACTGTCACATATTACTCACTCCTGTAAAGGTTGAATGCTTTGCACTGGAAGTTGTAGACGAGCAAATTTACCTGGGGCAAAAAGTCCAACTTTGTTAGTTCAACTTCCAGAAAGATGTCGATCGACGAATCCAACTCATCTGGGCAGCATTCGGAGAAGTTACGCAGCATATTTTTGGACAATCTACCGCAGTGCCTCATCATAAAAGTCTTATTGCCAGTGATGACATACGGAACCGAAACCGCTTACAATGAGTCGCTTAAGAAGGCTCAAAGTCACCCAGCAATAGAAAAGGCTATGCTCTGGATCTCCTTGCGTGATCGATTCAGGAATGGTGAGATCCGCAGGATGACCAAGGCTAAAGACATGGTCCAAAGAAATGCATGCCTCAAGTGGCAATTGGCAGGGCACATTACGAGGACATCAGACGGCCGGTGGGGCAGAAAGGTCCTCAAGTGGAGGCCGCGTATAGGAGGTCGTGACCGTGGCCAGGCCCCCCACAGTGTGGACCAATGATCTGGTGAAGGTCGCGGGAACCCCTTGTATGCGGGCGGCACATGACCGATCTGTGTAGAGAACATTGGGGTAAGCCCATGTCCAGCAGTGGTAGTGTATTGGCTGAAATGATGATAATGAAACATCATACTAGGGATAACAGAAAGGTATTTCTACATAAACTGTCTGACAGAGACAATATGATTTTGACCAGCAAAGAATGTCTCCTCTACTATGCGCTTCACAGAACTCTAAAAAAGGCAAAAATGTCGATGGCACTTAAGCGAGCGCAAAAGAGAGATTCATTTGTCGGATCAGCGTTCCAGATAATCTGAATAAATTTGAGTTTGGCACGTTCGCACTCAAGAAACGTCTTAATTTTGTATAAAGAAATGTGAAAAGTATTCATTCTTTGAACTCCCCTTGCAGTATCTCCCTCATCTCAGTGGGTTTTTTCCGTGACATGCAGTGATCGGCTTTAGGTGTACAATTTCCGAAATCTTAACATGCACACGCCAACGCTTATAAATAGATGAAAATTTCGAGAAAAGTTCCTTATACAAAATGTAATACTCAACTTACTTAAAAACTTATTCTATTTTCCAATCTCTGGTAAAAAAAAAACCATGTTAGATCAACAAAATAAGAGAAAAAATAAATCTGCTGTTCCATACAAAATATAATAATGTTGTTTTTTTTTGTTATAGCAATATTTTGCAATTTATTCTAAATCATATTATTTATTTAATCATTACAAATAAACAGTTTAGTCTTAACTGATGGTAAAATATTTGTAACAATATTTCCATTGGATATTATAAGGTATATATATAGGTATATTGATGAAATTATCGTCGACTCAAGGCAAAGCAAAAAGCACTTACAAACGTAGCTTAGTCGGTAAAGCAGTTGGCCGGTTAGCAATAGATCGTGGGTTCGAGTCCCACCCGAAGACTGTCGTAACATTTTAAAGTCCATTATTTACAAAATAGAATATCCACCCGGCAATGATGTATGGAACAGCTGATTTGTTTTTCGCTTATTTTGTTGATCTAACATGCTAAATGAACTTTATTTACGAAATCTACTATAAGGTTTTCGAAAAAAAAATGACCGTGTAGAATATTTTCGAACTATCGCAATCCCGCGGGCGTATCCATACTTATGTAATGTTAGAGGTCGTTGACCCTAAATTGAACTACCTATTCTCATCACTGGTGATAGGTGTTAAACAAGCACATGTACCTTCTGATGGAAAGTGACTACTGCCGCCCATAGACATCCGCAACACCGTTGGACTCACTAAGCGCGCTGCCAAATGCCAATATATTTTTTATTTAACATTATAGTTTTATTAGCGAAAACATTACCGTACCTTGGCCACCACCGTCCGGTGGTGGAATGGGCTAGGGGGGATCAAGTTATGCAGAACCTCCGTCATCGTCATCGTCAGTCCATTTAAGTCCCCACTGCTGGGGCACGGGCCTCCCTCAATCACATGACCATACTCACCACGCTTGGCAGACGGGTTGGCGAGGGTTTTTATATAAATGCAGAGTTTTCCTTCTCTGGGTGCTGATGATCATGCCAGCAGCTTTACCTTAGTCGCCTTTTATGACACCTCGGTAAGAGTGGGGGTGGCCTATTCTACTCTGCCGGGCACCACACGGCACAGTAATTATGGTACACACACATAAATATGTACGCACACAGATTTGAAAAATCCAGATTTGCTTGCAGGAATTCTAAACTTGTGAACTTTGTCTTGAGGGACACGGTCTTATACTTTTTTTTTCTCAGGAAAAACCAGCATGGCAGTCACCTAGCTACGTTTAGTGAACAAGGTGATGTGTGGGACTCTAAGCCTAAACAAAACCCCTGGGCTGTCCATCTCTGGGCAATAGCGGTACCCTACAGCCGGGACTAGACCGCACCTCTGATCGCGCTTGCCGCTTCACCCCTACTTGGCGCAATGCAGCCCTGCATATCTGTACAACCGGACGGGACACCCGGTAACGTCGTCCCCCGCGGAGTCATATGCTGAGCTAGCCACTCCCCAGCATTGGGACACGGTCTTATACTGAACGAACTTGTTAAGCGATGGTCGCGTTGAGCGATGGTAGCTCAATATTTCGAAAAATCAGAACACGCCTTTCACCGTGTTCGAACCCGATTTTGCGTTAGAAATACGCACATAGATTTGAAAAATCTGGAGTTCCATTCATTAGCTCTGAGGGATCGGTCGGAAACCTGCACATTTCGGATAGTTTAGTTATAGATAGCCCTAGAACGACAGCTTTGGACGAAACTAGGAACGCTGAGTAGGGGGTCTTATATTCAACAAACATCGCCCTTCATAATCAGCCCATTTAAATCCCCACTGCTGGGGCACGGGCCTCCCTCAATCACATGAGGAGTAATTGCCATACTCACCACGCTTGGCAGACGGGTTGGCAAGGGTTTAGATATAAATGCAGAGTTTTCCTTCTCTGGGTGCTGATGATCATGCCAGCAGCTTTACCTTAGTCGCCTTTTACGACACCTCGGTAAGAGTGAGGGTGGCCTATTCTACTCTGCCGGGGGCCACACGGCCATCATCAACATCGCCCTTAACCAGAGTTTTAAAAAACCAACAGAAAAATAATCAAGTAATTGAAATTCATACAAATAGTCTCAATTTGTACTCCCAGCCCTAAAAGAAGTGTTTGACCTCTTCCGTTGCAGCCTTTGTTGTTTGCACCTACAACTGGCGTTCTGAATTGAAAATTTTAAAACTGTTCGTTGAGAGTTCCAATTTAAAATTCAATTTCTTAAACTGTAGCAACATTACAAGGTTGGCTCGAGAATTGACGCTCCCTCAGTTCAGAAAAACTATTTTTGTATTGTGCATTTCACTGTGATTTGTTTTTTATTGTATTTGTAGCAGAGTAGTATGGGCAATGAAAGGGAAACTGAATATTTGGTTTGATTTGTAAGCAAATCGTTGTTTTTGTTCGACCACAACGATAAGTAATTGATTATATAGTTTTTGTTGCATCAGTATAAGGAAACATAGCAGCAAGACATAAGACTGTCGCTGTAGCCTTGTAATAGGAAACTATAGTTAGGCCAAAATAATAGGCCAGTTGGCACTTCATCAAAATTCGACAACGTTACCTTCTAACATCGGGCATTGAATTTATCAATCTATCAATGTTAAAATAGCACAATTTATTAACTTTTTGAAATAATGTTTGCATTCATTTATTGCAATATAGCCAAAAAAGATAATTTGACGATTTCTTTTCTCTGTTAAACTATTAATAAAGTTAAAAGAAATTTACTTTTTTAGAGAATTGAACGTTGGTACAATGTTGTATCTGTCAACCCAATTTCTTTTTAAGCTTTAGGGATGATCCCTAAATAATCGAACAAATACAATGTTTACTCATGTTGGAATTTTCAACCATAATGAAAAGCCACATTTGGGTTAAATAAAATGTATTATTCTGTTGTTTAAAAATTGAAATACATGTAATAACTTGGTAAACAGAAAAACTATGTATGGCACACAATATAAGCGCTTTGATTCGAAGAAAAAGAAATAAACTGGCCGCGGATCAATATCTAGGATCGGTACCTACTGTCTTCCTTCTTTTCAATAATTAAGATTCACATTTCTCCGAATCAAAGTAGTAATAACTTCTTTTCCATTATTATTTTATCCGATTCACGTTTGTTTGAAGTACATATCGATTATTCACTTTTATCGAAGTTTTTTGGTAGGTCACCTCTCTATGGGAGAAACGTCAAAAGTGGCCTGTTCAATTTTGTCAATTTTGGCTCAACTGTAAGCCACGTACTTGCGCAACATGTCGTGTTTGCGACGACGTTTTTCCTTTCACACGGTATTCCGTGTTCCGCAACTTGTAACGGTATTCCGTTACAAGTTGCGCAACGTGTAACGCTACAAGTCACGCAACGTGTAACGCTACAAGTTACGCAACGTGTTGCGCAACACCGTCATTACGGGCGGCTTGTAAGAACAAGTTGCTCATGCAAGCCGTTTTAATGTGAATGCGTCAAAAAAGTCGTGACAATAAATGTTTGAGGAACTAATGGAGTTTCTATGCCATGCTGTATCAATGGGGTTACGTCATAGGGTATGCCCTATGACGTAACGGTAATGGCGTCATCATTTATTTTCACGACTTTATTAACAAATTATATACATATTATTAAGCGGTCTTATCATAAACGGTGATCCTTTTAAAGACATTATTGGTTAATACAATTATAGGTTTTGGGCCCTTCGGCCACTGACCAAAATATTATTACCGACTTCAAAAAAGGAAGAGGTTCTATGTTCGACTGTTTGTTTATTTTATTATTATTTATGTATGTTCACCGATTTCTCCGCTGATTGTTGACTGATAAGCACTTTTTTTCGTGCATAATTTGTGGTTTTGAAATCGGTTTTATTTTGGTAATGTAAAGTACATAGATGGTACTTTTGAAAGCTTTATCTTACCTTTAAATGCATTTTGTTTCAAGATATTCAAAAGATAAATAAAACTGGCTTGAAGCAGTGTCTGCGCGGTGTTTAACTGAATGAGTGAGGGTACCGGAAGCCCAATTCGGGGAGAAGAGAAAAAGGTTAGCAGCGCACTTGTGACTTTACTGGTGTTGCGGGTGTCTATCGGCGGCGGCAATCGCTTACCATCGTGATCCTCGTCTGCTCGTCTGCCACCTATCACATAAAAAAAGGTGATTTTAATACGACGCAAGGCGTAAGTAAGCAAGCCGCAGTTAATCTTGATTGGGCGATAAAGGCTCATAGAAAATACCGTGTGCGTGACACGAAAAAAGGATGAAGACAACTGGCCAACAACGAAACCGACCCGCAATAAACGCGGATATACCTTTTGCATCCAAACAATAGAGTCGCACAGCGCGTGTGAAAGGTATAAATTCGGTAGTAAATTCCATTTCGTTCTACGCCCTAAACACCTGTTGATGTTCCCATTCTTAAAACTTGGTCACGAAATATCGTAATAATGACAATGTCTTGTGAGATGGGGTATGCTGACACCATTTATGATTACATCATTCATGAGGATATCATAAAACAAAACATGACGTTTTGAATATTAATGAAGCCAGCCGATATTTTAGTCGACGCCGCGGCGACTAATTTACATATGTAGACATAGCCACACGTTAACCAGAAAACGCGCGATTTCCGGATAGTAACGTACAGTACTGGAGTGACGTTTCTCTACCGCACCCGTATAGAGATGCATTAAAGCTGTGTCAGGGCCGGTTATATCTCTTTTACACTTGGTGACGTTTTTTCTGAAAATAGCGCGTTTTCTATTGCCATGCTATTTAGTAATAGTCTGTCTCTGTCACGCCAAACCACGCCGATATCATTGCACGCGCGCATGTGTGTGCGCCTTGACAAGAGGATAAGGTAGGCAGCATTCTACTTATTTATTTATTCAATAAATTTCTTCCAAACTAACAGATATCGCCATCCAAAACGCTCATTAAAATTGTCGCGTTAAGTAATTAATTTCTAACATTAGAATAATTCATGAAATCAGCTAGTGTTAGTAGAAGTTAAATTTCAAAAATGGCATACTTAGAGCAAAAAGAATTACAAATACAAAAAAAATATATTAAAAATACAGACAGTTAAAATATGATTAAATACAAAATACATATACTAGACGATCCGTTTGGAACAGTGGTAGTAAACGCTGTTTCTGGTGCAAGGGTTGCGGGTTCGATCCCCGCACAGTACAAACATTTGTGTGCATGAACATATCTGTTTGTATTGGTCAGGGCGTTATCTATGTATCATAAGTATGTATTTACAAAAGAAAAGTATTATATGTATATATTTGTAATCCCTCAGTTGATTCTGATATCCGTAACACAGGTGCTTGAGCTACGTATCTCGGAGTCAGATCAATGTATGTGATGTTGTGAAATATTTATTTATTATATACTGCTTATAAAGTATATCTATTTTGTGATAGTCTACTCTATTCCCTAAGCTCCTGATTGAACCCTTGCTTAATTTCGACGGGACATCGGCGAGACACAACCGGAATGGGATCGGGCGCAAAACCAAAGGCTTTGGCTTAACGAGTTTTGCAAAATGTTTTCTAAATGCTGCCTAATGGGAATCAGACCTTTTGCGCTTAAGCCCAGTAGTATGGTCGTCAATAGAACCATTAAAATTTCATAATGAATGTTAGATATACAGTGATTTAGTATGTTAGATCAACAAAATAAGCGAAAAATAAAATCTGCTGTTAGATACAAAATAAATCCATCCGGCAATAATGTATGGAACAGCTGTTTTTTCGCTTATTTTTTGGATCTAATATAGCAGTATCACAATAGCAGAGCCAAATACGTTCAGTTGAATGGATTCTGCTCTCTTACATACTACACGAGTTCTGGCGTAAACCAAGGAAGTACACTTGTCCCTGTTCTCTTTCTAATTATGGTAAACGATCTCCCCAGGATGGTGAAGTCGGCTAAATGTTTGATTTTTGCCGACGACCTAAGCCTATTTTTGGTTGTGAAAAGCACCGAAGACACAATTTCATTGCAATGGGACATTAATGCAGTCGCTGAATGGAATAAACAAACCCGACTACATTTTAACACTGACAAGTATAAAACTATCAGTTTTACACGATCAAAATTTCTTGTTAGCGGGTCTTACCACCTACTTGGAAGTCCGCTGGAGAGTGTTACGGAGATTAGAGATCTTGGACTGAACTTAGATACTGGCCTAATCTTTGACAACATATAAAACTTCTCTGTACCAACGCCCATAAAATGCTTGGTTTTGTAATGAAAATGTCATATCAGTTCCAGGATGTTCATGTTTCGCTGGTATTGTTTAATACATATGTGCGGAGTAGATTGGAGTTCGGGGCCATAGTCTGGGCACAATACAAACATTTGTGTGTATAAACATGTCTGTTCGTATTGGTCTGGGTGTTTGTATGTATTATAAGCATTTATTTACAAAAGAAAAGTATTATATGTATATATTTGTATTTCCGCTGTTGATTCTGATATCTGTACCACAGGTGCTTGAGCTACCTATCTCGGAGTCAGATCAATGTATGTGATGTTGTGAAATATTTATTGGCTGCAGCGATTGAAACCACTGAGCGTTGGGATATATGAATGCATTGTTTTGAGCGATGGTAGCATAGTTGGTAAGAATTCGCCTTGCGTACAGGGGTCGTGGTTCGTTTCCAGGCTTGTTCCTTTGGATTTTTCAAATATATAAGCGTATTTCTACCATTAGCTTGGCGGTCATAGGAAATACATCATGAAAAACGTGGACATATCGGATAGTTACTGATTTGACTTACCAGACTCCCCATAATCTGAATCATGGTCTAATTGTATCCGGGCTTCATCCCGGCGTAGCTACAGCTTTTGGACGCAACTATTATCTTACACGCTAAGATGAGTAGTACCTAATAGTAAATACCTAATGATATGGTTCTTCTATTTATACCTGGTACTTAAACGCTACGCTAAAATTAGACCTAATAATTTGAACGCAAGTATGTAATAATTGTAATTTGGTAATATCCTTTCATTAGAAAGGAATGAATTGTCATTATGATGTCGTTAAAGCCTCATCAGAGTGACTTGAATCTTTACAATTAACTCCTTAATTAATTAGCATAATATAACTGGTTGTCTGTGTACATAATTACAAATCCGAAATACTGCTCAATATCTCAAGTGGATTCTAAAGTGGTGGAAGTAATGGGAGACGAACGTGCGGTAAAGCGAGCGTATCAGGGACGTCCTAATGGCAAAAGGCCAGCCGGCCGTCCGAGATATCGCAGGAAGGATGAGGTCGAAAAAGACTTGCGCGGACTCTCGGCAGATGACTGGCAGGAGGTGGCGCAGGATCGACCAAGATGGAGGCTCTTACTATCGGAGGCCAAGACTCACTATAGGTCGCTGCGCCAACCCAGTTAGTTTAGTTAGTTAGTTAGTCTAAAGTGGAAGTTCGAATCACTAGTCAAAATGTATGATTTATTTTAACTACTTTCAATTACAACCTGTGCGGATAAAGAATGAGATCAGAAATGGCAGCGCATCTATTCACTTCTCGCTTGCACACTATTTGCGTCTATACTCGCACTCGTGGGTGTGCGAGCGAGAAGTGAATAGATGCGCCGCCATTTCTGATCCCATTCTTTATCCGCAGAGGTTGTACTTAAATAATTCTCTAAATATACAGAGAACTATCCAATCACCTTCTTCTCATGGGGCATGTTAAAGTCCCATGAGAAGAGTTGGTACCAACCAACTCGTGTGTAGAGTCAATTAAATATTATTTTTACGCCAGTATTTTTCTTTTAATTTTTTCCAGTTATTATTGACAGACTTATGTCAATAATAATGGCGGAGAAATAGAAACACATATAAAAATATACAGAATATAGAACCTCCTCCTTTTTTCAAAGTCGGTAAAATCTATTTGAGTCGTAGTTTTCTTTCATTCGATACAAAAAAAGTTTGATACACGTTATTCTAAAAATAATATAATCCTTTGCAAATCGCCCACGCTACTAGCAGATATGAGCCAATTCATGAAACCTACTTAAGTTAAGTTACTCGAGACAAAAAGGAATCGATAGACAATCCTCTAAAAATAATAGATAGCCGACCATCCATTCAGAAAACCCAGCGGATAATCCTTTGCAAATCGCCCACGCTCCAAGTAGATATGTGCCAATTCATGTAAACCTAATTTACTTGAGTGAAGTTACTCGGGATTCTGAGTTATTTTTTCAATAATTAATAACAGTTTTAAAATCATTGTGTTGAATTCAAAGACTATAACATTAAAAATAACCTCCTCGTGTTGTTTTATCATAATTTTATATTTTATAAGCTCAGGTCGCTAAGTAAATTCTATGGAACCCTAATGAAGTTTTAGTTATACCAAAAATGATGCTCCACTAAACAGCGGTTAAATGAGAGGTAAAGAAGAACTACGTGTAATGAATTGGTATGTTTGATTTTGTTTTTTGGCGTTTATT
>JADPWL010003146.1:0-28025 GCA_019059595.1 Marasmia exigua | reverse complement strand
AATAAATATCACGAAGCGTGGATGATCAGATATTGATCACAGAAAATAATGGTGATCTATATAATTGACGCTCATTATATATACAAACATTTTCAATCACACATTAAAACTGTAACACTGTAAGTCACTTGCACACATTCAAATATTGCCAACCAGCAATATTGAAACAAACAATTATCTCGAATTACTTACCGAAAGTTCTAGCTTTAGGTAATCGCTCGTCAGCGATTTAATATTTAGGTACTGCCGCGGTAAATAATGTGGGAACACTACGCACCGCGCGTGGTTTTGCCTGCTTTAAAATATTTTATTTATTTACATGATGGTTCATCTAATTAACACAAATCAACAAATACACGTAACTATAATGAAAGTTACAACGTATTCTTGAATTGTTAGAGTTATTCATAAAATAAATTAAAATCACCGCCATCTAGACATTCTCTACCCAATGAAGTTTAAATTTTAAATATAAACGCCATGTCGGTTATGCATCTATTTATTTATTTTATTTACTTATCCCACACAAAATTAATCGAATTCTAAAAATTTTATAACAATTATAGTTCCTTGAAATGATAATTTAATAATGTGTGTATGTGTATTTGTCTGAAAGTTACTAAACCATATATTTTTTTTATAGTGGCAAACAAGCTTACGGTTCGCCTGATGGTAACATATTGTGACAATCAGATATTTACTATTTAGGATAGTGTACATAGAAGCCATCCGCAATGAAGAATACGTCATGTACACTTCAAAGCAAAGAAAACGGTTTAAAAGGTTATTTGTTTTATTGTAGAAAGCTTTTTTTTTTTTTTTTTTTTTTGGTAATTAAAAATTGTAGTTGATAAGTACATCAACCATATAGGTACCTCATTTGGCAAATGTCTTTCACCTAAATATTAATTAGAAGAGGTAGCTTATAGTACATTTCACTGTGTTTTGTAAGATTTCTGTTTCCTTGTACAACTGAGAGTACTAAATGTTTAGAGGATGTTTGAATTATTATATTTTTTATTTATTTGTATCAAAATCAACTGCCCAGTAACTTCTTTTTCAGTTAGTCATACAATAATAGTTACCATGTAATCTGTTCAAATTCTTTGGCTTACAGTGTACGGTGACAAAATGATAATACCCATTCTCGCTGCGTTAGCAGGTAATGTTTGAATGTGCGAGTGAGCCTGGAAGTAATTGGTAAGCAAAATAATTTCTGTGTGTTACCGTACGTTACTAAAGGACAGTTTTCACTGTGTTAGTTAACCAATATTTTATATGCATATTTTTATATCACAACCAAGCTGGTTAATATGTCAAAATGTTTACGAGATTTCTTGTTACTATTTTATACAAATTTGTAGTTGATATTTTAGCAGGTAATGCAACATTTTTAATGCACTTATAACAAGTGGCAAGGTTACTATGAGTTGATGTATAATTTGAAAGTCATTACCTACTTCTATTGATTCAAAATATTTTTATTATCCCCCACTTCTCTATTATAACACTCAAAAAGAGGAAAATAATTTGTAATTTGAGGTTGATTTGTCTTTCATACATAAAAGAACTAAACTATTTTATCAAACAATAATAGTTTACGTGTAAGAAACACATATCGTATTAATTATTCGTTTGTAAATACTAAAAATATAACCTTGTACTTGCGCTCAACTTGTATTTTATAACACGAACTCAATTCCGTACAGTATGCAGTCACCTTATCTTTCGACTTACACGCGCCGGGAACATTATGCTGACTATCGGCTTTTATTCATTTGTGAGAATAATTCTAGCAGTGCAGTGGTCGTGCATTCATTAAATTAATTCTACATTCAAGGTCTTAGATAACTACTCAAAATGATGGTTCGTTTTAAGTGTATATCTAAAACTTATAAAAAAGAAGGTAATTCTAACAGTTTTTACTTTATTTATCAATCAGTTTCTATTCTATTGTACACATGCACTATTCTATTGTATTATGTTTATTTTAGAAAACATGGTTCATGATGTAGTGCCACAGTTTGATGCTTAAGTGAGTGCCCTCGTGTAGGGATACAGCCCGAATTAAAGCACCCGATCTGGTGTGGCTGTAAACGAGAGCATTAAATTTGCACCATGTCAGACCATAATATCATCATATTTATTCGTATCTACTATATTGATGTAGTGCCACAGTTTGATGCTTAAGTGAGTGCCCTCGTGTAGGGATACAGCCCGAATTATAGCACCCGATCTGGTGTGGCTGTAAACGAGAGCATTAAATTTGCACCATGTCAGACCATAATATCATCATATTTATTCGTATCTACTATATTGATGTAGTGCCACAGTTTGATGCTTAAGTGAGTGCCCTCGTGTAGGGATACAGCCTGAATTAAAGCACCCGATCTGGTGTGGCTGTAAACGAGAGCATTAAATTTGCACCATGTCAGACCATAATATCATCATATTTATTCGTATCTACTATATTGATGTAGTGCCACAGTTTGATGCTTAAGTGAGTGCCCTCGTGTAGGGATACAGCCCGAATTATAGCACCCGATCTGGTGTGGCTGTAAACGAGAGCATTAAATTTGCACCATGTCAGACCATAATATCATCATATTTATTCGTATCTACTATATTGATGTAGTGCCACAGTTTGATGCTTAAGTGAGTGCCCTCGTGTAGGGATACAGCCTGAATTAAAGCACCCGATCTGGTGTGGCTGTAAACGAGAGCATTAAATTTGCACCATGTCAGACCATAATATCATCATATTTATTCGTATCCACTATATTGATGTAGTGCCACAGTTTGATGCTTAAGTGAGTGCCCTCGTGTAGGGATACAGCCCGAATTATAGCACCCGATCTGGTGTGGCTGTAAACGAGAGCATTAAATTTGCACCATGTCAGACCATAATATCATCATATTTATTCGTATCTACTATATTGATGTAGTGCTACAGTTTGATGCTTAAGTGAGTGCCCTCGTGTAGGGATACAGCCTGAATTAAAGCACCCTATCTGGTGTGGCTGTAAACGAGAGCATTAAATTTGCACCATGTCAGACCATAATATCACCATATTTATTCGTATCTACTATATTGATGTAGTGCCACAGTTTGATGCTTAAGTGAGTGCCCTCGTGTAGGGATACAGCCCGAATTAAAGCACCCGATCTGGTGTGGCTGTAAACGAGAGCATGAAATTTGCACCATGTCAAACCATAATATCATCATATTTATTCCTGTCTACAATATTGATGTAGTGCCACAGTTTGATGCTTAAGTGAGTGCCCTCGTGTAGGGATACAGCCCGAATTATAGCACCCGATCTGGTGTGGCTGTAAACGAGAGCATTCAATTTGCACCATGTCAGACCATAATATCATCATATTTATTCGTATCTACTATATTGATGTAGTGCCACAGTTTGATGCTTAAGTGAGTGCCCTCGTGTAGGGATACAGCCTGAATTAAAGCACCCGATCTGGTGTGGCTGTAAACGAGAGCATTAAATTTGCACCATATCAGACCATAATATCATCATATTTATTCGTATCTACTTTATTGATGTAGTGCCACAGTTTGATGCTTAAGTGAGTGCCCTCGTGTAGGGATACAGCCCAAATTATAGCACCCGATCTGGTGTGGCTGTAAACGAGAGCATTAAATTTGCACCATGTCAGACAATAATATCATCATATTTATTCGTATCTACTATA
Source organism: Marasmia exigua (assembly GCA_019059595.1). NCBI lineage: Eukaryota > Metazoa > Arthropoda > Insecta > Lepidoptera > Crambidae > Marasmia > Marasmia exigua. Next base: position 24,314 of record JADPWL010003146.1, on the reverse strand, counting down.
TTGATGTAGTGCCACAGTTTGATGCTTAAGTGAATGCCCTCGTGTAGGGATACAGCCCGAATTATAGCACCCGATCTGGTGTGGCTGTAAACGAGAGCATTAAATTTGCACCATGTCAGACCATAATATCATCATATTTATTCGTATCTACTATATTGATGTAGTGCCACAGTTTGATGCTTAAGTGAGTGCCCTCGTGTAGGGATACAGCCCGAATTAAAGCACCCGATCTGGTGTGGCTGTAAACGGGAGCATTAAATTTGCACCATGTCAGACCATAATATCATCATATTTTATGTACAAATTGTGTAAAAAAGAGACCAAAACTGTTTGGTAAATAATATCACAATGTATGTATGTAATCTAAAATTCTTGCCAAGACCATCTAGTTTCCTTAAAACGATGTTATTTTGCGTGTGTTAGTATCTTGAGTGGAGTAATAAATGGTAATTATTTTTTGTGAGTGTATTTGGAACATTTGCCGCGATACACAGGTGAGTTTGCATAACGTTTTATTTTTTGTTAAATTTTCTATACTGCCGAACCTGTGATAAGATCTATTGTGAATCGAATTACTTTTAGGAGGCTCTAACTGCAGCTTCAAGTTGTGCGAACGGTTAGGGAATCGGAGACTAACCGCGGTTCCAAGCTATGCGAACGGTTAGGGATCAGAGACTCCAATCTTTACGATCTTTTAATAGATTGGGATCTTTAACTCGACTTGTTCGAGTTAAAGTTCCCAATCTATTTACTACTAGTACAATATCTGTGAGAGAGTATAATTTACGTCCTCAATTGATTCAACCTTAAAAATCAAGGAAGTGTCGTCAGCAAATAACACTATCTCATCATTAGTGATCGGCATAGGTAGAGCTATTTGCGGTCGTTGACCCTAAATGATAGTCTTAATGTGGACATACCCGGGAAATCCCGTACTTCCCGTTTGAATTATGAGTACTGCAATGACTTTTTGATTATTTGATTATATTAATAGTTAGCAACCAGTGAAAAGCCCTTTTTTTGTTACTTGCAACTTTGGGATAAATATTATACAATGATTAAGGTTATACCAAAAAAAATATGTCCCTTCTATTTAAAATAAAACAATAGGTATTCGGTGGTCGACCATGACTTATTTACTTTATTAATTTGTGAAATATGGATAATTGGATATGGTGAAATAAAATAAAACAAAATTTTTAAACACATAAATATTTATGAAAACCTTAAAAATCAACAATTAATTTAACAATCAAACGACATTGATATTTGTCGGTACATACTATAAGTAACCGTTTTATAATTCAGGAATAGTTTGTCAAAAGAATTGATCAAGGTTGTCAAAAGGAACATAGGATATTCACTTTTAATCATCCTCTTCACTATCATGTTCATGAAGTTCATGATCTATAGAATTGAAATAAATGACAATGATTTTTTCTATATTTTCTGCTTTGAGTCTGTTTCTTTTAATACTTAAAATCCATTTATAAATCGAAAAAGACCTTTCTACGTCAACTGATGTGAGAGGGGAAAACTTGTAGGGCAAAATTTCCGTATTGATATTATCTTTAAGTGACAGTTGCTCACTATAATGTCTTAAAGCATCTATATCTGGATTTCTGGACATTACATTCTCAATTTTTTGTTTTATGGATTCTGTTTCGCTCCAATCAATTAAAACTCTCACCTCATCTAATATTTGGAAAGATTCTACAATTGTTAGGTCTGTTTTTTCTAATTGTGAAATTGCATATTCAATGGACCCAAAGTATTCATTTATGTATTTTAAATCAGTTTCAATATTTGGTTTTTCACACATTTGCTTGGCGACTTCTATTGATAATGCTTCTGAAGCCCGCAATCGTGACAAGACTGTTTTTATTTGGTCAAAATATTTAACATAATATGCAACAGCATGCAACCAAGTTCCCCACCTTGTTATGATGGGTTCTGGAGGTAAGGGCATATTTGGATATAAATCTTTTAGTATTTTTACCCTACTCGGTGCTTTTAAAAATACTTTCTTAACATTTGATATAAGACTATCGACATCAGGGTACTCGGAACGAACCGCTTCTGATATTCTGTGGAGAGCGTGGGCAAAACATGTTACATGCTTCATATTCGGTAGAAAACCTTTTAATAAACGTCCTGCTAAAAGCATGTACGCTACACTGTCTGTGCATAAGACCAATACGTTTCCAGCATTAGTGCTGCATGATTCACCCCACAAGTTTTCGAGACACTCGATCACAAAATTTGATATTGTCCTACCATTAACTTTCTCTAACATTTTACATGCGATTAAATACGGCTTTTTAATATTGGATGAATTAAGTGGCTTTACAAGAAAGTTCACAACATATCTACCAAGAAAGTCAGTAGTCTCATCTAGAGAAATCCACAACTTTTCATTCGAAATAGCAGAGTGTATTTTTTGCACTTTTTGGTTAAACAATCTATCTAAGTAAGTTTTTCGTAGAATCGTTTCCGATGGGAGCGTAGGACGATTGGAACATTGACAACATAAATATTAAAAAAAAAATTTTTTAAAGGCCGGGTTATTTAATTGCGACCAAGGTATATTGCACAATATAAGAAAGTGTATCAGATCAAAGTAAAAACTTTCTTCGGGTTTTTTTGATGTTTCTTGGTGTACTGCTCCTTCAATATGTCTTTTGACATTACTTTTCTTGCATCCGATACTAGTTTCACATTTTGAACAATAAATTGAATTATTTGTACTTTCGTAAAATAATTCTGGATGATCTTTGATCCATGAGAGTACTGTGCGTTCCTTCACTGGTTGAGCCATGATAAATAGGTATGTATGTGGCCACCTAAACAATAGAAATATACAATAAATAAACTTAAACAAGAAAATGAACGTTAATTATAATGAAGTGAAACTCTAAAATCTTTACTTGTATCAAAACACCAAGTGTAAAAACCGCTTCAGCTTACCGTATTTTCTGAAGAATATTGGGTAGTCCGGTAATTAGCAGGCAAAGTATTGATGACACCTTAGTAGCAATAATCGTCACCTAAAAAACACAAATAAGTATAACTATTTGTTGAAATTGATCGAGTTTATCGGGTTAAACGGTCAAAATAACAAAAAAATAGATAAGCAATCGTTTATTAAACGATAGACTGAAAATTTTCCCGCCTATGTAGAGTGTTTGGTTCACCCCGTATCATGGTCGTTTTCTATTTGACAAAAAATAAATTAAAAATTAAATTAGAAGCTAAGTTATGCAAAATGAGACAAACGATTCGTTTAGTATAACGTTATTTTTCACAAACAAACGTCCAACAATCAGGCCAAAATGTCAAATGTATTGTCTACGCTTACTAAACTAAATATTTGCTAAATACATCTAATACGCAAATATAAATGCTATTTTAAGTGCCTCACTTGCAAATGAAGTCATATTTGCCAAAAATTTGTAACAATATTTTTAGATAGGCATACTGGCTAGCGGACTATGGACGTGGGGTTTAACAAGACAATTACTGACAAAAGACGACAAGAAAAAACACAGAAAAAAATTGTGAAAAAAATCGTTTTTGTCACAAAGACGACCAATATTAACCTGTCTAAAAAGTCCATAACATACATCAAAGATGCAAACATTGACGCCATTTTAAGTGCCACACTTACAAACACAAGCAAATGTTACTTTAGTTAATATACAGAAAATTAGCTTACCGTATCGTGTGAGAAGAATACAAGTCCCAGCGTAAAGTCAAGCAGAATCACGGTGTAAAATCGTAGTCCAGTAATGCAAAGCCACAGTCGTTTGTTCAAAATATGTATTCCAAAATCCGATAAACTAGCCAGGGTCAAACAATGATATCGCTTAAGTCACTCGTGCGCACTCAAAGAACCGGAGAACAAGAGTGAGGAGCAGTCAAATAAGAAAATATACGACTACACCACAGTATTTCTCTCTCACTCGTAAGTACGAGCTGGAGCGAGATGAACGTTGTCGAAGTCTAAGGAGAGGAGGGTAACCTCTTGTCTCTTTCTCACACGCCCGAGCGTAGTCTCCGTTTTTACATCGCTTAATGCATTCCGAGTGTGTGTGTGTGTGTGTGTGTGTGTGTGTGTGTGTGTGTGTGTGTGTGTATGCATTAGCGCAAACATATGCAACATATTGGCGCGTGTAATACTTAGAGAAACGATAGATCGCAAATAAAAATATGTTATGTCCTGGTAGTGTGAAGTAAAGTAAGTGTTTTAGATTTGGAACAAAACAAATAAGTCGGCCTAGAGATTTTGCAAGTATTTAATGACCACTTCATTTCTAAATTAAACTTAAGTTTTTATTTATTTGCATCATCTTGATATTATTATTCAAATTATTGACACTAAAATAAAGACCCAAGTCGGTTCTGTAGATTTTCAGCAAATGGTAATTCAATTTTTAAGGTAAGTATAGATAGAAAATGTGGATACTTAAAATTACCTGAAATCGTCGACAAACCGTCAATATTCCTTTTATTCGATTATTTTTTACGATAAATGAAATTGGCTACTAAAGTATGTAGAAATGGTGAATTTAGTGACTATTATAGAACCCTTATTCACGTAAAATAGGAATTTCTAAAATAGTTCGCAATAAGGGGATAAGTAGAATAAATAGATTTTCAATGGGATTCGGAAGGCGTATCCATGTTAAGATAACGGTGCCTAAATCCCGGAAATAGCTCTACCTACGCCGATCACTAATTATCATTATTAAAATTATTAAATCAACATGTTTATGTTGTTTAGACGATTGAAATGTCCTAAAACGAGTCAAATATATTTATAGGGCGTTGTATAAGTATTATGATTAAATCAATTTAATTATAACATGTGTGAATTTATTTATTTATAATTATTCCTAAATCCGGGAATGAACCCGGGATATTCTGAGTTTATGGTAGGTAGGTATATTGGGTATTTGTTATTACAAAACATACCATTTGGTTACAGCCACGCAGGCAGTAGGTAAGTATTGCAGAGTCCCGTCTCAGACGCGGCTTGTACTTGTACGCTAGTAGGTACATCAAAATTACGATCTGTGTTGTTTGTCTTCACGGTATAGTAACAACGGACTCCAGTTAGTTGGAAAAAAATTATAACTCTATCATAGTGGGGGTCCATACAATTTGGGGGTTTTCTAAGCGCGAGTGAATAGGTATCTTCTAGGTAATCGTGCTACATCTTAGACCATATTATCACTTACCATCAGGTGAAATATGGTCAAACGCTTACCTATCTACAGTAAAAAAAAATATACTGGCAGATAGATAATAATTTTCTGTTTTTTTTGGGGCAGGCATATTTATTTCTGATATAGGTACAACGGGTTGATGACTTACCGTACCTAGGTTATAACATGCTGGCTAGCATTGACTGACTGACGTTCCATTTTATTTACCTGTATTTTTTATTACACATTGACTGGTAGGCACTGCTTGCATCAAGTCCGCATCTCACATAAATAAATACATACAATCACCTATGTCACATGACAATTTCATAATATTAATTTCGTTCTATTTTCTTTTATTGAATGCTATTGGTGGTTGTTGCTATGGGTTGTGCGACCATTGGGTATCCAGTTGCAGTGCAGACTGATCCCGCGTTCATCGATTTCTCACCCAGTAGCCATGGGTCGATATAGTTAGTTAATTATAGGTGCATAATAACTGTATGCGCGCGCTAGGAGAAGTTGTTTAGATTTGATTTGTTAGCCGTAATAATTTTATATTTAAACTGTAGACTCCACTCCACACTCCTATTTATTTATTATAATAATTTAATAGTATGTATTATTATTGGATATTTTCTTCTTAGTAGATATATTTAGACACAAATGTAAGTATTATATACCCACATTACACACATACACGTAAGGTACACAAAATACACTAGACAAGCATCCGTGGCACTCATTCAGCTGGTCTCACTGAAAACCAGTGTCTAGGCTGTGACATAAGCTGAGTGAGGGCCATTTATACTAGACGTCATAACACACCATAATATTTATTTGGCTCTGTCTGGACATGATTGAATATATTTTTGATTGTTTTTCCTTTTGTTTTGTATTTATATGTATTTTTAATTGTTTTATGTTTTGTTTTCTGTTTGTGTCAAATTGTGTTCTGTTTAGAACTGCTATAAGTTCTGTGTTGTGATGTCTATAATAATAAATATGTTCTTTCTTTCTTTCTTTCAAATGAATGAAATGCCAATTAAAAAAATTTAAATACCTATAGTTTTTTAGTTATTCAGAATCCGGCTGGCGTAACGTTTGGCCGATAGCTGGATCTCTGAAATGGTAAGACATGGTTTTGTAATTATTTATACACTACGTCTTACTGAATTTGAAATGCAAAAAAACTACACAAAAATACATCGGTTTTTTTTTATATTTTCTTCTTAGTAATAAGTAATAATAATAATAATAATAATAAGTTTTTATTGAAAAACCACGAGAACAATATAAATACTTATAATCTACATATACTAAGGTAACTAATTTTAAGTTTGTTGCCTGAACTAGGAATATCCTGTATCTCAGGCAAAAACGAAAGAAAGAAAAGAACAAAAGGAGCTTCGCAATTTTAACAATAAAACATTAAATTATACTAACACTTAATCCAAATCTAAAAATAAATAAACCTGACTGGCAATGATTCATGAATAACCTAGTTAACAATTTGATGACTCTGAAATTTACATGACACACATACCTTCACACTTAAAAACGTTTATCTAGCAATACTACGAAACACCTTACAAAGTCTTTGATTACCTAATAAAATAAAATTAGTAGGCACTGAACATAATTTAAAAATATAAGCTATTTATAGTAAATATAAGTACACTAATTAAACGATATGGCGATATTAGGCGCCTCCGTAATCAATCGATCGAATATATCGATTTTCGGCCATTTTTCTAGCAGGGCAGTCAATGTCACCAGTTTTATGATTGGACTGTTTTTTGTAGTGCAGGCAAGTGGCACATTTTGGTGGCTCGGCCTTCTTTGGGCAATCCTTCATGTCGTGTCCATCTTCTCCACAGTGACCGCAGATGGTTTTCTCACCACGACATGTTTTTGCGGCGTGCCCATACTGCTGGCACTTGTAACATCTTGTTACAAGCGTGAAGTCTCTTACAGGGCACGACGACCAATTAACAAAGACTCTGTCATTTGTAATTAGGGCCTTACGTATCTCTGCAGAGACCTCAATCACGTAGTTACATGTCTCAGCGTTTTTCTTACCCGACTTGTGGCTTAGTTTAATGGAGGACATAAAGGTTTCAGTGGTCATGCTCTTCTACTTTTCGGCTAAATTTTGCTGAAATATGCAGTTGAAGTTGAAGACCACGATGATTCTGGGCCTGGGTATTTTCACGAAAAGTTGCCTGCGTGACGAATGTGGAACATGTAATTTTTTTTTCGAGAATTCTTATGCATGAATATTTGATATAATAACAGGACTAATGAATTATCCGATTATTCAATTAATATATGGATTAGTACGTAAAATATCGAGAAATTCGATAATGTTAATAGTAGTAAGGGAAAAATTGTTCCATTTCATCACGAAATTCGGAGGCTTTATTTCAATGAAACAAAAATATCAGGATAGTTTTTTTATCATCCATTTATTAAATAATGTGGAAGCAACATAATTTTAAGTCTTCTATAGAAACTTTTCTTGTAAAACTAGAATAATCAACAGTTTTGTTTCAGAATCGTCACAATTTTGAACATCTCATACAATACTTTCTCTGTAGAAAAATAGTTTTACGTTAATGTAATCATATTTTCCAACAATATTCAACAAAAATCAACAAATTGTTCAGTAATAAACTTCTTAAACAATTTTAGTCATTAAACAGTTACAAAATCAACAATTAATATGTTACTTAACCTGGGACAGTGACTATGTTGGAACAAGTGGTGACTAAATGGAAATGTAAAGGTTAGTATACATTGGTTCTAAAAACTATCTATCTACCTACAAGGTAAAGTAATTTACATTATTCAAATTTTAAGTACAAAGTACTCAGGTGTCTCATGACTTTTTTTAGTTACTTTTTCTAATCTTCTCGACCATATCCATATGAACTCACCACTTTTATTCAGTACAACAATATTCATACTACAACACAAAGAAATACACAAATTATAATCATCATAACAAAAATATTGAGCAACGCATCTATAGAAATCTAATTTAAAACACTTACTTATGTCATAATAAATTGTTACTCAATGTAGGTAACATGAAATAAAATATTGTTTAAAACAATTAAGTATGATATCTCTTTAAAATATTATTAAATTATAATGTATAAGTTACTAAAGCATATTTAATACTATGAAACCGCATTGAAATCCGTTGCGAACATACTCGTATAAAAATGACAGAAACTTTAATCAACTTTGATATTTTATACATACGTTTTTGACCATACCAACATAAAATAATAATAGAAATTAATAATAAATAATAAATCGTCTATAATACTTTTGACTTACATGAAATGCAAATATAGGAATCTAGTTGCAAAGGTTTCGATGCACATGAAATGCAGGTCCAAGTCTTACATATCTTACAACTAATCATTTCGTGTAATCTAAATGGGTAATACGTTTTACAGTTAGTGCAGAAAAATTTTCTATTTGACGTTTTTACTACAATGGATTTTGCGGTTTTGGTTTTTTTTTTTGGACTTAATACTATATCACTTAAAACTTGTATGCGTTTTCGATTAGGTACGTTGAAATTTCTTTTTGATAATTCGTCATTAGTAATGTTGGTTAGTTCATAATATTGGTGAGAATTATTAGGTAGAATTTTGTTAAATTTTAATTGCTCACTAGGAGACCAATTCTCTGTATCATTGTCGAGCATACTTGCACATTCTTTTGTTTCTAGAATATTAGTACTAGTAGTGCCAGATGACTCGTTATTCATGTCGAACAGTCCAGTAGGTAACTCTGTTTCAACAAAGAAATTTTCAGTAAGACTAGTATCGGCCGTGACAACAAGCGACTCTATATTTATGTTGGCAACAGAACTATCAAGAGTTATAGGTAACTCGGTTATATCGTAACAGGGTAACTCCTTATGTAAATTAAATTTATTTACCGATGCATCATTTGCAATGTTTTTAGGGGTTGGTTCAATAGTAATATTAGCATCATGTCGCCTCGAGCAGTGTAGCTCTATTTGTCCAGAAGTTGTAGACACATCGTTATCATTTCTTAATTGAATTTGCGAGTTGTCAAAAACAAAATCAAAAAGATTTTCATGGTCATATTTTTCATATGGCTCGATAAATTCTAGGTTGTCTTGATGGCCTGGTCTGTGAGGCTCTTTTTGTATCGAAGAGTTAGTTGATATTTTGCCAGGTTTTGACGTAACTTTTGGAGCAAATTCATGTTTTTGTAGTTGCAGACAGGTACATAAGCCCCGCAGTGAACCACAAAAACAACTTAATTGCCTGTAGAAAATGTGGTCGTGTCCATTATTAGTTATTATTTGATGTAGTTGCATCGTTCCCGGTACGGCTTTTAAATTGTCTTTGGTCAAAGTCTTTATATTAGCAATATCGGTACAGGAAACAAAAAAACATTTGACTAGTTTCATTGACATCTCTAAGATTCTCACGGCATCGGAGGCATTTACTACATCATTACCATACAAAACTCGCTTATCTAGTGTGCGTTTAACGGAGCCACCTATCCCGTCAGCAATGCCTTTTCCGTGGCCGCTTTCAGAAAAATTCCATGTCGCATAATCTAGTTTAAACTTAGTGGTAAAGTAATTGAGAAAAAAAAAATTCTTCTTCTGTCGGTATTGCGACGAAGGTCCGTCGGAAAAAAAATGTATAACCCGAACATTATCAAACATTTGTTTTGCCAATTTTAAAACAGGTATAAGATGTGCCCATATGGCATTCGGTTCGTGACAATTATCATCACTTACAGAAGCAAATGATTGACACTTGTTTTTCCCGAATATCATTCCAGTATGTAATGTTATAGAATTTTTGGAACCGCCAAAATGCATTGATTGAACTTCTTGAGCCAATTTACAATCGAAATTTTCTGAAAAGTCACACAATATTGCAATTTCGCCATCTTCCAAATTATTAATACAATCACGGTATTGTTTTTGTTGCTCTTTTAAATTATAATAGTGTTTTTGGAAGCTTTTTAATTGAAGTTCAAATTGAGATATCAAGTCGTCCACTGTACCGCTTATCTCATTCTTTTTAGTGATTTTTGTTGTTTGCACAATACCTGACTTTGTATAAGATTTATTTTCTTTTTGCCATTGCCACCAAGTCACTTCATGATCAACTTCATTTCTTTTATATTCAATTTTTGAATCTTTACATTTATCGCAAGTGTTGTACATACAAGCATATGAATTTTCATCGCATGTTATTGTTGTAATTAATTCTTTTACAGTTCTAAAAGATATAATTGAGTTTTTCTGCAATGCTTCGAAAAGAAATTGAAAATTACTGTGTTTTATACACAGACAGGTTTCTCTAACCTTTGGTGTTGGTAGCAATACATAAAACGGTTTGTAGTTATAAAATGTCGTGAATCCATACTTACCTCCTTCTTTTTTATATATCTTAAATAAATTAAGTAGAGTATCGGTCAAATATCTTATTTGTTTAGTCTCTCCCTTCTTAGATCTACATTCTTTCTTTCCAGCTGTGCAACGACTTATATCATCGCGTTCATAAAACAGCCTAATTTCTTCCTTAATCTTTGTACTCAAATATCTCTTCTTTTTGCTAAATCGAATTTTACTTTTAAGACCCAAACATTTTGCAATCACTTGAGATCCTTTCTTATCTTTGGCTGTTTTAGTAGTACCAATTGATCGTAATAATTTCTTCTCTTCATGTGATTGACAATGCGAGTACTTTTCTTTTAAGGACAACTCTAGTATTTCATGACGAGCTCGAAGTTGAGCATTGGCATCTTCTAGTGTTTTTACATTCTTCTCGTGTTTACATTTCATTCTAAATAACTGCTTCCTTAATCGGCTCACAGTTGTTTCAAGTTGTTTAACTTTATTTAGGGTTTTGGAGTAATTGTCCTTAATTTTTTTGAACTTAATCTTAAGCGAATGTATGTTTGTTTTTTTTTCTTCTTTTGGCTTTGGTTGTTCTTCATTTTGATGGATTTTTAATTTTTGTTTCCGTTTTTGCTCGCGCCACAGATGTCTCTTCTTAATTTTTTCTTCTTCACTTAGTTCCGAAATTTTTTTTTGGTTTTTCTTCAGTCTTTTAAGTTGTTTCTTTCTTTGGACTTCATGTTTTATAGGATCTAGCTTTAATTTTTCCCTGTATCGCTTTGCTCTTTCTGCTGGTGTTAGTGCCATGACGTTGAGATCTGCAAAAAAGATAGTATTTATTGTTAATTTTGTTTAATTGAGCTTGTGCACATTTATTTTATTTATTTATAACGTGTATCCATTTTAAATTATTAAGGGAGTACATATAATCCCCTAGCTCTGCTATACAAACAGACATATTCATGCACACAAATGTTTGTACCGTGTGGGATTCGAACCCGCCACCTCTGGTATAATAGCCGACTTCTCAACCACTACACCAAATAGCCCGTCAAAAATTATTTACAAATATTTATATATACAACGTGTTATGTAAATAGCGCAAAACCTCTCGGATGGTGGCTCAGCCCAGGTAACTGAACATATTTCACTATGGGACCAACACTGAAATCGCGAAAAAAAAACCAGCTGTTTCATACAAATTAGCTCGGCGCGCTGATCGATTTGTATGAAACAGCTGGTTTTTTTTCGCGCTTTCAGTGTTGGTCCCATAGTGAAATATGTTCAGTTACCTGAGCTGAGCCACCATCCGAGAGGTTTTGCGCTATTTACATAACACGTTGTATATGAGAGTTTGGGTGTGTATACTTCAGCCAAATTCAATGACGAATAAATGTAACAAAAATTTTAACAGTTTTTGCCATTATTCCATCAACACGTAATATTTCAGAAAACTAATGTCATATAATATAACATTCGGACTATTAATGAAGTGCCCATATTTCTAAACCAAGGCATAAAAAAGATTTTTTTAGGTAGGTTATGGGCGGTTTGTTTACATTTATTCGTTATTGAATTTGGCTGAAGTATAATTTATATTTAAAAATGTACTAGGTATCTATTTATCGATATCCTAAATCAATAAAATAAACCAACTCATATTTAAAAAGTTTGAATAACTTTGTCAACGTGAGTAGTTTACAATAAACACATAACCTTCATTTGTGCTTCGCAGTCGGGTAAATCGATCATGTAGACTAAGCTTAACATTCCTTATCGTCACGAATATTTTTCCGCTTATACGTCACGTGACGACATGGACGTGACGTTATTCGATCCGTGCAACAATTTTTTAGTATAAATCCTTTTATAGTGTGTTTGTGTTAGTTCGATTGGTATTATCATACCTACAATTTATGAGATCAACTAAATTTAATGTAAATATACTGAAAAATACTTACGTTTGTGGAGAAACTCGATCACTATGGTGGAACAATATTTTTAACGAACACTCGTCACAAACCTATCGTCACGGATCTCGCCGTCTTTAATGACATTCAACCACAAGATGACAGATTGCTAGACAGAATTATGTTGCCAGTATAATTATTAGTCGTTGAATAGTAGTTTTGATTCAATAATACGATCTAACATCCGAATTATCTCTGTGACTATATAGGAATTTCCGTCACACCTTAATTTCTAGGACAGACTTTATTTGCTTTTTGTGATTTTTTTACAATTATGGCAACGTATAACAGGACATTTCATAAAATAACACAAATAGTAATACCAAAATAAACGAAAATATATAACATTCAAATATTAAATAAGTCCAAAATTCATGTTTGAACTTTGTTGGTATAGCATGAGACATGCAAAATTTCTACGTCTATCAATTTAAAAATTAAGTTATGTGTAACTGCACAAACTTTATTCACATTTTCTATATTATTTATATAAAAATACATAATATTCTGATTATATTTTTTTTTTATGTGCTAACTTAACTCATAATAACATAAAAACAATTTATTGAAGTTGGAGGACAACGATTTTTAACAGGGTGCAATATTTCGCGAAAATACCCGCCTACGTTTATGCGGCTCATCTACGGTAAGCCCAGATGTAGTCAGCTGCTCAGATTTTTTCAGCTTCTCAATGTCCCCCTTAGAGTCCGTGCTGATGATCACACCACCGTTTTTTGTTTTGCGAAGACCTCGAACCTGCAGCTTCATTTCTTCAGGGCGGATTATTTTTTGAACAAGGCTTTTCGTCTCCTCGCTGGATTTATTTTTATCAGTGGGATATATAGCTACTGAGCTTATATACAAAGCCGGCTGTACAAATTTTGTTTCGCTTTTCTTTACCAAGTCGGCAAAGGAGGCAATCCCTGGGGCTTGATGTGAGGATACTGTAATGACTTCCCGTAAGTTTTGAAACTGTTGGAAGAGGTCTAGATTTTCTTTACAGTTATGGAGATGCTTATGATACTCTATGGCTTTGGACTTGAGCGACTGATACTGCACGACTAATTGAGAAGTTAGTAGATATATTTAGACACAAATGTAAGTATTATATACTTACATTACACACATACACGTTAGGTACACAAAATACACTAGACAAGCGTCCGTGGCACTCATTCAGCTGGTCTCACTGAAAACCAGCGTTATGGCCTTTGTCTAGGCTGTGACATAAGATGAGTGAGAGCCATTTATACTAGACGTCATAACACACCATAATATTTATTCATCTACTACAACTACTCTTCAACCTGAACCTGCTATATGTACGGTACTTCGTGGTCTACTAAGCAGGCACCGTTCATTTTGGTCCTTCGAGCCGGATTTGAATCAGCGACCTATGGATAGGACCAGGACATTGTATGTAATGTTTTCTCAATTTAGACGCGGGGTAAAAGTAATATTGGGTTATTATAATTAAATATATTTTAGTGTTAGTATTGATAAAAAATAATGTCGATCGTGTTAGAACATCGAGTAGTCTTTTTTTAAACGACAGCAGCTATAGTGAGAAAATGTCTATGTTGTCTTTACTAGTGCTATGTAGTGTAAAAATGCATAGTGAAATCTACCGAAACAACGTCGAAACATATCTGCTTGATATCTTTTTAAACCTACACCTGCTTTTTACAAGCTCCATCTAACGAAAACCGCTGAAATATTTTTCCCACACTATGGAAAAAAGTAGTACCTAAGTGAAATGTTCCTGGCTCGCATGGGCGCGTGCGTTAATATAGGATGCTCCAATTTATAAGTAATATTTTTTAAAAGTTAAATAAAATATTCGAGCGTTACCCTCACATTTTCTTCAAAAATCATCGGAATCACATTTAAGTTTTTATATCTACGTACATGTAACATTATAAAACTCACGTTTTCTGCAAAAGTTAAATGTCATGTAATTCATGCCTGTTCTGAGTACTTAAATATGTTTTTGTTTGGCGCTAGAATATTTTTGCTACTTTTACTTGAAGATCTAAATACCGAGAATTTCGACAGGAAAACAATATTACATCATAATGGAAAATAAAATACGTTTGGAATTACCATAATTTTGAATACAATTTCGAAAACGAATTTACTTCTCGGTTTTTTTAGTTCAGGATCAAAACTCTAGGGGCGCTACTATCAAAAAGTGTATCTATTTTGTCCTGTAAGTACTCCTTAGAAAAATTCGCTAACCACCTTTCCGCGGCGGAGAATGTGCGCTACGGGAGTTATTGTGATTTCGGTGTCATGCATGCAGTTGGCAGCGGAGGTGAGGATTCTTCCACTTATTAGCCGCCATATTCCAGGTTTTGACACAGTCAATTATATGTACATACCTCTTCACATCGGAGAATTCTCTCCTAGTGGATCATGCTTATGATTTCTCCTGCCGCATTCAGAGACGTCAATTAAGCTAAATGTTTATTAATAAGTTGCCACAACACATCAAAAGCAGAAGAAAATCTGAATATCAAAGTGTTTAGTTTCGGAATAAGGTTCGTCGATTCGGCCCTTATGTGTATGTGGTCAGTTCTCTCATTTGGTGCCGATCGGGCTGATTTAAGAGAAAAAAATGAAAACTTTTTTTATTTATTTTGTATGAATTAGTATCAAAAACTGAAACTATTCATGTAATTTATTTAAAATTATACGCATTATATAAGTAGATATCGACCGATAAAATTCTGTACTGCTGATGGTAATGAAAACTGTGAAGTCGGTAATGAAATTGAGGACTAAGGTAATGAAAACATATTTTGGTAATGAAATTAAAGCAGGCAATATTTTTTCTATAAATATAATGTGAATAAAACCTCGTGAGTCTTAAATAATCAGAATTTATTAAAAGAAAAAAACAAAAAAGACACTTCTAAATTTTTTTTTAAGATTATACTTTTTTTTCCTGGGGAAATATAATTGTTCCCATCAGTAAAGGTATTGCCGTCGACACATTTCTAAAACGTTAATCATAAAATATTTACATTAAAAAATCAGTCTCCTATCGCAAATTAAATAAGTTTGGCTATGTAATCAATCATTTTTACTTAATAACCTACGAGTGAATAAAAATGCTTAAATTGAATTAGTTAATGTTTAGTAAATAAACATAAAATATGTTTAACAAAAACAAGTCTCAAAATTATACTTACAAAAAACAACAACTAAGTTACTTACTTAAATAATTTTCAGTCTCCTTATACAAATTAAACAAGTCTGGCTATAAAATCAGTCATCAATACTTAATAATAATCACCTACGAGTTCAAAATAATGCTTAACCTTAATTAGTTAATGTTTAGTAATTAACAAAAAAAAAACCTAACAAAAACAAGTGTTAATTATTACTTGCTTAAGGTGAAAGGTACCTTCACACCAGCGCCACCAGTAGATTTATAAATTGATAGCTACTAAACCGGATTTATTTTTAACAATTATGGAGCTTCAACCCCTAGGTAAACACTTATACTATTTATTTAATACTTATAATTAACTTTTTTATCGGTTTTGGCGCTTGAAAAATGGATTACCGCCAAAAGTGGCCACTTTTGGCGTTATAACGCCATTAACGCGTTAATCCATTTTTCGAGTACAAAAACAGACCAGAAAATAGTGCACAATTATTTAATAAATAGTATAACTATTTGCCTAGGGACTGTAGCTCCGAAATTGTTAAAAATAAATCCGGTTTAGTAGCTAACAATTTTAATAATTTGGCGGCGCTAGTGTGGGTGACCTTTCGCCTTAAAAAGAAAACAACAACTTAGTTACTTGGAAATATTGGTCTCATATCGCAAGTTAAATATGTTTGGCTATCTAATCAGTCATCTATTACAGAAGCTACGAGTGGAACATACATAAAATGCTTAACTTAATTATGTGTAGTAGTTTATGTTTAGTACACAAAATATGTCTAACAATAACTACTCCACTCCACAATTATACATTTTCCACAAGGTAAACTAAAATATATTTTCATCAGAATCATCAAAAAATGAGATAAATCGTGGCTTTTTCTTAACAATTCTAACGTCTTTACTTATTTTTTCTCCACTGCTACTACTTTCGTACGAATTCTTCAGTTTTCTATTCTTTTTGTGTATTTTTCTTTTACTCTCACTTTCTGTCATATTAACGGGACTATTTTGTTCTTCTTCTACGACTGCTTCTTCATTTCTTGAAACAAAGTTTTGAAAATTAAGTTGAAAATTAGAATTTTGTGTTTTCTTCATCTTATTGCCAATAAAGGTGGTATTGGTCCAATTTAATTTTACATCAGAGAGTATGGTAATTTTTTTACTTTGGTCGACTCCACTTGATGAAGGACTCATATTTTGTGGTTCTCTAGTGGTTGATTGATCCAGGAATTGAAAAGTAGGAGTACGAGGGCTTGTGACTTCTCGAAGGACGTCTCTCGTCGTGTTTTCATTTAAGAAATCTTGTAGATGTTCAGGTTCAACATTTTCATAAAGACAAGGTATGTTAATAAACCCGAGATGGTAATTATGTAAACATATTACACCGTTTTCACACAAGAAACAACTAAGTTTCCGGAAAGTTAATCGAAGCCTGTCAAATGACCAAAGCACTTGATGCACAGACATCGTTCCACGAAACCCTTGAATCGACGAAGGGAATTTTCTCTCTTGAATATCTTGCTCTGAGACAACAAGAAGTTTGACATTCTTTACTTTGACTTGAAGCTCGCAGAACTCCTCCATTGTCCCAATATCACCACCAAACCGAACAATTTGATCTGCAGTTCGTTTAAGGACAGCTCCAACTCCATCAGGCGCTCCTTTGCCGTGTCCGGCCTCTAAATAATTCCAGGTTACATACTTTAACTCTGGAAAATCCTGTTGTAGTTGACTAATAACGTAGAAAATGAAGCGATTTCTATATTGGCTTGAAGGGCTGTCAGATAGAAAGTGTATCGTGTCAATCTGAGGTGATATTTCTCTTACATAGGCAATTAGTGGTATGAGATGTGCCCATATAGCACTTGCGTCATGTCTATTGCATTTGCTGATACTACAAACGCTGTATGTCTTCATGATTCCAGTTTCTGGATCAATTAAATAAGCAACCGCAGTATGCAAAGTTATTTGCAATCGACTGCCGCCGAAATGATAGCTTTGTATCTCCTCATTGAACTTGACAGAGTAATTTTCTGAAAAATCTATGTGTAACATAACCTCTTTGGGAGTCATTGTTGCTTTCAGAGATTTAATGTTCTTATATTGGACAACAATGTTATTACAATGTTTGTAGTATGAATTTAGAGAATCTTCAAATTGTTTAATAATGTTTCTTGGGTAGTCCTGTAATCGAGTTTTCACAGTAGAAATTTTTGTTTTTTCTTGTCCTTTTACATTATAGTTTTCTTTTTTTGTGCACCACTGATAGTAATATATTCTTTCATCATTGCTAAATTCTTCATAGTTAATTACTCTGTTTTTACATACCTCACAACTTCGACTTAAGCATTTTTCATTGTATATGTCACAGCACAAGCTTCGCAATATAGCAGTTCCATTAGCCTCTTTAGTGATTCTGTTCTTGTTTAGACTTTTGACCAACAAATCAAAATTTACATGTATTTTACAAGCACATGTGTTACGGTCAGTTTCTTTTGGATAGAGCACCCAAAATGGTCGATATTTACAAAATGTAGAATATCCGATATTTTTATTTTGGGTGTGTACGAACTTTTTGTGAAGATTGGTCATTGTGTCACATAAATACCTTTTTTGTTTTTTTAGTCCATTTCTCGTTATGAATTCTTTTTTCTCAGGTGAGATTTTCGTATTACTATCATCTTCAAAAAAATCTTCTACGTCTTGTTTAATTTCATCCGTGTTTAATAATTTATCGCCATGACTTTTTTTATTTTTAGGTCGAACTGTAAATTTTGACGTTTTATTTAGAATTTTATGCATCTTGAAGCTGTCTCTGTGCTTTATCACTATATCGCTAAATTCTCTTTTGTTTTTTTTATTTAACTCTTTGAATCCATCTTTTAAATTGTTAGAAATGATTTCGCTAAATAATATTTTCTTCTTTACTTCTTCTTTTTTATCTTTGTCTATTGATTTTATCAAATTATCTACTTTTTCCTCTGTTGATGGTGCTTTGGCTTGGCGGTTTTTTCTAATTTGCCTATTTAAAAGTTTTTTGATTGCATTCTTTTCTTTAATTACTTTTTCCGTCTCCTGTTTCAGCTTACCTATTTCTTTCTTGTAACCATAGCGAAGTCTTCTAATTAACTTATCTTTTATCTGACACTTTTTGCAGGTTATGTTAGGCACCTCTACTGATTGGCGTGACGGTCCTTCTAATGGATCTTGTTCAGCATCTATATTTTCTTCTCTATCACTTGTTGCGGTGAATTGTCTACAAGCATTTGATGTATTTCCCTTTCTTTTTTCTTTTTTGCTAAATAGCGCTTAGTGTTTATATTCCATTTTTTCCTTTGAGCTCTTTTCTCCCTTGGTGTCATTTTAGCAACTGGCTTTATTTTATTTTGTTCTTTTCGTTTCAAATATCTCTGTCTCTCTTTTTCTTTATGAAGTGCATATTTCTCGGGATCTTTTTTAATTTCTTCGTATTTTTTCTTTTTGTGTAGTCTTGCTTGAGCAGCCTTTTCTTCGCGAGTTTTTTTAGTTTTCGTTTTAGCCATATTTGTACCTAAAACAATAATATTTGTTAAAAACCAAATTGTGACTGAAATGTCTAACTAACGCCGCTAATTTATTTATAACTTCTAAATTAGATCTTTTACTTAATTGACAGACAACGTCTCAAGCAAAACTTATTTTTAATAACGGGTGATATTAACAACGATTAATAGTATCTAAAATAATATTAACTATATAACTATTAATACTTGGAGCAGCGATGGTAGCCTAGTGGTTTAAAACGTTCCTTCTAAGCGGGGGATCCGGATTCGAATCCTGGCATTCACCTCTGGATTTTTTAAATCTATGTGCATATTTCTACCATTAGCTCGGCATAGAGGGAAAACATCGTTCTCAAACATGTAAGCATGATTCAGTTGGTCTTATTCCCCTGTTAAAGGGTTGCGAAGGTCAGACGGCAGTCGCTTCATTGTAATTACCAGGCTTCCCAAAACCTGAATCATGGTCTTAGCTTACCCTGGGCTAACCGGAAATTACACGCTAAGGGACAGTGGGAGAGCCACGCTTCGGCATGAATGGGCCGGCTCGACCGGAGTAATACCACGTCCTCATAGAAAACCGGCGTGAAGCAGTGCATGCGCTGTGTTTCGCTGCGTGAATGAGGGTACCGGAGGCCCAATCCAGGGGAAGGCGGGTTAAAAGGTAAGCAGCGCACTTGTGACACTACTGGTGTTTGCAGGTGTCCATGGGCGGCGGTAATCGCTTACCATCAGGTGATCCGTCGGCTCGTCTGCCACCTATATCATAAAAAAAAATAAGAAGGTGAAGAAGATCGCATAGAAATACTAATAAAATTTTTGTTTTTATAATTTAGTCATTACCTTCATTTTAGTTTCATTACCGTCACGTTTATTGCTGACGGTAATTGATGGTAATGAAAGTGAGGGTAATGAATTTTTCAAGCTATTTTTTATTTTATTCTGCAATTAATCGATAACCGTGTATAATAATAATACCACTTATGAACATTCACATTACAAATGCAACAAGACCAAAAGTATACAAAAACCACATTTACTTACTTTAAAAATCCGCTGTCGGTAATGATTTTAAATTTGGTTGAAGCACGAATTCGGCGATGTTTTTCGCGTCTCCAACAAAAACTACCGCACGTCCTGCCGCGTTCGTTGCTGCTGGCCGACTGACTGGCAAGTGAGTATGCGGGAGGGGTGCTTGATCCAGGTAAGATGCGTATACAGGATGATTTTTGATATGTCAAGCCGTGCTGAAGGTAATGAACATTTTTTTTCGACAAAATGTTTTTGTCACTTTGTACTTAAATTATAACAATATTACAACTTTTGAATTCATAATTCTATTCCCTAATATATGCTTGATTAACCTAAAATAACAATACGCAAGATTAACCTATACTTTATTTTTATTTTTAAATTGTTTCTTAACCATTGCAAAAACGACACTGAAGGTAATGAATTTTCAGCAACTAAAACATATTTTTCAGTCACTTCCTCTTCATGAATAATTTCACTTCAATGTGGCAGTAATAGCTAAGTAAGACACTCATGAATAAAAAATATTTGTGGCATCCAAGGTTGTTTAAATTCGCCAAAAAAGTTACGGACACGTGTTTTGCACGAAATGAGAGAAACACCCATGTGCTCTAAATGTTATCTTATCTTATCTTAATGCCTATTGAAATAAGTGACAATATTTTTTCATAAGTAAAGATTAAAGTTAATTTGACGTCTGTGAGTTCGACAAGGTTCAGAATGATTACACATAAATCACAAATTACCTGCTTGATCCAGGTCTGCGTTCGGATTCGTCACATTTATAACAAACTCGCAAGCAGTATCTTGTCTGCCTGCGAGGTTAATCGCAAGGCACCATACATTTTGAAGTCCTTCTTCATAAGGGGTGTGGGGTATGGTCCTTTTATTCCCCATCACGCGATATTTCTGCAACACATTATAATTTCAGAATCGTTATTATCCAAAATATTGTAGGCATTTACAATTTGGAGAACCTATCCGAGATGTGGGGCAGGGTTTCCGCAAGATGTTTTCCCTCACCGCCGAGCTAATGGTAGAAAAAGGTATGCATATAAAAACACGTCGTATAATTAGGCCGCGTCATTCCAAATATTTTTTAAATATTTCCATACATCCATTTACGACAAGTATAAGTGAATAACAGGCAGTTGTAATTTAAATAAAATGTTTTGTTTTCCCTGTTTAATTTTTTCGGAGTCGAGTTTAGTTTGGAGAAGCACGGGTTTTACGAGCACTTAACAAGATCGCATGCATCATCATCCACAAAGCATACAACTTAAACTCAGTAGTTATTTTTCAAAGGCACCATTATAACTTGAACTGACTGAGGGAGAGCCACGCTTCGGCATCAATAGGCTGGCTCGACCGGAGAGATATACCACAGAAAACCGGCGTCAAGCAGCACTCTACTGTGTTTAGCTGCGTGAGTGGGGGTACCGGAGGCCCAATCCGGGGGAAGGAGGGTTTGAAGGTTGGCAGCTCACTTGTGACAATGGTGTCACGGGTATCCATGTGCGGCGGCAAACGCTTACCATCAAGTGTTCCGTTTGCTCGTCTGTCACCTATGGCATAAAAAAACTTGAAACTCGGACATATACATCAGTGCTGAGCATTTTGGTAAGTTAATTTTATATTCCAGCTTCCCTTATGAAAATATTCACCCTTCGCCACTGGCATATAGATTTGGAAAATCCAGAGGAGCATGCTCGGTTTCATCCCACCACCCCCCTAATTGACAATTCATACACGTAGTTGCACAAACATCAAAAAAGTTATTTTACAAAATACATAGGAATAATTAAATAGTATAATAAAAGGTATGAGCCGAAGTAAATCTCCCGGGCACGACGGTCTCAGTATCGAGCACCTCAAGCATGCCGGAGTCCACCTGCCGCGGGTTCTATCTAATGTGCATCAGCCACTGCTACCTAATGAAGACCATTGTTGTTCCCATTGTGAAGAACAAGACGGGAGATCTCTCTGAAAAAAATAACTACCGCCCCATTTCCCTGGCGACTGTCATGGCAAATGTTTAGGACGCTGTGCTTGACACTATATTAAATGACCACATATATCTTCATGACGCACAGTTCGCGTTTCGGCCCGGATTATACTGAAAGTGCTATAATAAGTCTGAAGCACACCGTTCAATACTTTAGAGACCGTGTCGTCGTTATTGAGAACGGGAACAGGCGTTGATGTAATTAAAATCCGTCGGCAAGTAGGTACTAATTGTGTTTTTATTTCTCGATTACAATGCTATTTCGTATAAACAGACTATCTGCTGGCGACTATATCTATCTCTCTGGTTGTCCGGTTCTTACCAGTGTACCAACCAAAGGATACCAAAATACATACAATAATACCAACTAAACGGAGTTGGTTCGAATTGTGTTCATAAGAAGATAAGAATACATGTATTCGACACTTAACATGGACTTAATGTGATAATAACACAAGGTCACCAACCAAACGGGATTGGTCCGAATCGTGTCCTCCACACCTCCCCCCCACGGAGAAAGTTGAAGTCACTTCAACAAAAATCTGTAAAATCTTTGAACCTGACACGCCTGCCGGATCGCGTGGTATCTGGCAGGGGCTTAGAACTCGTGGTGGTATTCGGTGGTGCTGCAAGGGACAAAGGTACAGGTGGCTGGACTGGTAAGTCAAATGGTGGTTGGGAAGGGACTGGTATTTCACGTTCTACCATCGGTGAATCATGGGAACGCTGGCGTGATCCTTTCGACGCTTACCACTGTGTGCTTGTCTTTGATATCCAGGCCGGACCGGGACAGCAAGCCTATGTTTATTTCTGGTGTTAAGACTATGACTATCAGACTTTTTTGGAAAAGTGTGCAAGTTCTAACGTACATACATAATGCAGTCGAAGATAAATTGGGAAGTCACGGTTAAAATATTTACTTCTTTAAATATTTTCCAAAGTGAGTCACGTGATCTAGGGTGTATATAGTACGGATGGTTATTTTCTGTAATACAAAAATAGTTTGTACGTCAGCAGTAGACCCCCACAACAGTAAAACATATGACAGCACACTGTGGAAATAGCTGAAATAGGCCAGTCTTGCCATCTCGATATCAGTCAGACGCCTAATTTTTCTTGCTGCATATGCAGCGGAACTTAGTCTTCCTGCCAAAGCAGCAATATGGGGACCCCACTGCAATATTGCATCTTTAGTTATACCGAGAAAAACTGTGGAATTAATGATTTAAATAGATTCATTATTCATCTTAATACTAGTATTGACCTGCCTTACATTTGGCATGGTGAATTTTACACATTTAGTTTTCTTTGAGTTAAGACGTAAATTGTTAGTTGTAAACCAGTACAATATCTGTGAGAGAGTATAATTTACGTCCTCAATTGATTCAACCTTAAAAATCAAGGAAGTGTCGTCAGCAAATAACACTATCTCATCATTAGTGATCGGCATAGGTAGAGCTATTTGCGGTCGTTGACCCTAAATGATAGTCTTAATGTGGACATACCCGGGAAATCCCGTACTTCCCGTTTGAATTATGAGTACTGCAATGACTTTTTGATTATTTGATTATATTAATAGTTAGCAACCAGTGAAAAGCCCTTTTTTTGTTACTTGCAACTTTGGGATAAATATTATACAATGATTAAGGTTATACCAAAAAAAATATGTCCCTTCTATTTAAAATAAAACAATAGGTATTCGGTGGTCGACCATGACTTATTTACTTTATTAATTTGTGAAATATGGATAATTGGATATGGTGAAATAAAATAAAACAAAATTTTTAAACACATAAATATTTATGAAAACCTTAAAAATCAACAATTAATTTAACAATCAAACGACATTGATATTTGTCGGTACATACTATAAGTAACCGTTTTATAATTCAGGAATAGTTTGTCAAAAGAATTGATCAAGGTTGTCAAAAGGAACATAGGATATTCACTTTTAATCATCCTCTTCACTA
>JADPWL010003147.1:0-40001 GCA_019059595.1 Marasmia exigua | reverse complement strand
CCCAATCACGAAGCCATTTTTCAAAAAGTTCTGACGTCATCCAAGCTTTACGATTGTTAGCATAATCGACAGGTAATGATTTGACACCTTTAAAACATCTTGGTTTTTGTGACTTCCCAATAATGAGCAATTTCTTCTTCTCTGTGCCACTCATATTCGCTGCTACCATGACAGTTATTCTATCTTTCGACAACTTACCTCCACTACAATTTTCACCTTTAAATTTTAAAGTTTTATCCGGCATTAATTTGTAAAAAAGTCCAGTTTCATCAGCATTAAATATCTCATCATCAGAAAATTGTCTTCGTAAATTCGGCCACACAGATATTAACCAGTTTGTTGTTGAATTTTGATCAACAGACGAAGATTCACCGACAATTTTTCCCGCTACAATGTTATGTCGAACTTTAAAACGACTGATCCAGCTTGCAGAACAATTGAAGTCGAGAATACCAAAACGCGCGGCAAAACCATTCGCCTTTTCTTGTAGCATAGGACCACTGATAGGTATTCTTTTGTTTCTCATGTTTTTAAACCACTGAATTAATGCTTGATCAACATTTTCTTGCCGTGATTTTCGAAGCCTCTTCGGTTTCAAAACATTTGAATTGAACGATTGCTTGATGCGGTTCTTGTTTTTAAAAATCATTGAGATTGTCGAATGACCTACGCCAAATTCCTTTGCGAGACATGAATTAGATTCTCCATTTTCTAATCTGCAGATTATTGCACCTTTCTCCTCAATTGTAAATGCTTTACGTCGTTGAGATGACATTTTTTCCACAGTAACAAACGAAAAACAATGCGTGACCTTCAACCGTCAATTACTCACTGAGATTTAAAACAAAAACGAGCTACGTGCCGAACGTCGTCGGGAATCAACGAACATTATCGAAGGTGTAAAGAGTCATGCCGGTCATTATAACCAGACATAATTTATTAAAAATGGGTCATAATAAGCGGTATGTCACTGTAAGGGAAGTCATTATATCCTACTTTTTTATAAAGAATTTTATATGAAAACCAAACTTCGTAGTGCAATTTCGTTACAATAACCGGTTGGTCAATATAGGCGGAGTCATAATAAACGGATTCTACTTTCCAAGCAGTTTGCTAGTATTCATCTATTCATAATCATTAATTGTTGCTCTGCGCGCGCTTCGCACGTATTACTCAATAACAACTATTTGTGTGATATCAATCCGGTTTGGCGAGGTCGTTGACCTGCCGGCCGTCCAGTACTTACCTAGTTCTTTTGTTCGCGCATCGCACAGCTGATATCTACCTCCTCTTTGCCTATAATTCTCGACCTGTTTTTAAACAGCTGTTAAATTTACTGTTGCATATTGGATTTGTTTGTAAAACATAATTTGATTATAACGGATTAGTCGCTTTGAATTTCTTACATTATCCATTCTTTTCTTTTTTTTTAAGTTTAAAGCCTTATTTCGTCTTTTTGGTATCAGTTATGGATATCGACAAATTGATAAAGCAACGCAGTGGCTTTAAAGCAAAGCTTACGCACTTTGAAAAATACCTAAGCTTAATTCATACCACTAAACCCTTATCTGAACTACAACAGATTGATTTGGAGGGCCGCTTAAGTAAATTTGAAAGTTTATATGATGTTTAATTATTAATCTTCTGAGATCGTCGAGGACACGGACCGCGGTCCGCCATTTGGTGACCCCTGGTTTAGGCCATTGTATCGAAAAATTAACGCATTAATATCAGTGCATAATGTCATGTTTAGATTCTACAAATTAAATTTACTATGGTTTGCAAAATGTACTGTTGTTTTTTTATATGTATCTGTAATGCGAATTTCTTTTAAGACACGTTTTGACGCACATGCGTTTGCTTAACGTGTAAACGTACATAAACAGTGTTACCATCAAGTGATCTAACGTTGTTGTAACGTTTCAAGTTATACTTGTGATTGTTGTGAGTGATTTACCAGGAAGGCGAACGTAAGTCTGATCTGTAACACAATAATTTTTGTCTCTGTGTATTATAGATAGTGCGGGAAATACCTAATTCGGACGTTATTTAACAATGGTTACGATGTCTTGTTTGTCGGACATTCCATCCACAAACATACATCGGCAGATAAATAAATGTTTGTCGGACATTCTTCCACCCACAACATACTTATCTGTACAACCGAAGCTCCTCGGTAGAATGAAAAGACTCGTCGGCCAGTCAGCCACAGTCTACCGCTGCCCAAGACCGCTTATAAAACTGTCTAGTAGGACAGTGGGGCTAGAATTTTGTAATAATAATAATTCTTACAACATCTCATACGTTGTTCTGATCCCGTACTAAGTAGCTTAAGCACTTGTGTTACAGATATCAGACAACAGAGGAACACAAATATATACTTAAATACATATATTACACCCAGACACTGAACAAACACAAGTGTTCATCGCACGAATGTTTGTCCAGGGTGGGGATCGAACCCACGACCTTTGGCATAAGAGGCCGGGTCACTACCAATTGCGCCATCCGGTCAGTCATTTTCGAGCGGCGCAGCTCGTAATTTGAGCGGCGCCTTTCGATACTTGGACGGCGCCACCGGAAGATTGAGAGGCGCCGCTCGAAACGTGAGCGGCGCAGCCTAAAATTTGAGAGGCGCCGCCCAGGATTTGGGAGGCGCCGCTCGGAAATAGGGTAGTTTCGTCTATCAAAATTAAATTACGAAAGTGTGTTTTTCCTATAGTTTTCAACATAAGAAATACGAATAAAACACTATTTTATTGAATAATTAAGCGGTTTATTTATAATTTCGAAAATAAACTTGTAGTTTTATTATCTGTATATCACGTGACCGAAAACGCCAGCCGCCATACTTTGACGTCATAAAAGCAGATACACAGCAAAAGTTGGATTATCATTTTTATTCTTAATCTCATTTCTTTAATGCGAATTTGTAGATTGTTTTCATTTACCATACATATAGTACAAATCTGGCAAAGATTGACTCTTTGATGATAGCAAAGTTCTTTGCGTGCAATACCGATTTCTTTTCTGCTGAATTTAGAAATGTTAAAACAGCCATGTAAGTAAATTCTGTTAATTTTTTAATACAACAATTACACATTTTGAAATCTTACTCATTTTGTGTTCTTCTTGAAAAGTTTTTTTATACTTAAGTTTTGAGGTTATGTATATGATGGTTATGTGTAATAATAACTAACCACTTGTTGGTTTTCCTTACAGGTCTGCAAGAGAATCGTATGGCGACGATGCTGTTGGGTATGTGCAGCTAAAGAGACAGAAACCAATATGCACCATCAAATGCAAAATGTGTCCAGAACACAAAGTGCGGACAAAGTCTTATTCTTGTGCACTTATTGTTGATGAGCAAGAAGAAGAAGTGAAAAGTGTAGTGTGCCATGATTGTCGTGCTTCTTCAGGTGGCTGTAAGCATGCCATTGCATTTTTAATGTGGTGCCATCGGCGGAGTGAAGAGCCACCTTGCACTGATGTTGAATGTTACTGGAGAAAATCAACTTTGGCTAAAATTGGAACTTCTATAAAAATAGTTCTTGCTAAAGATATTTCAAAAAAAAGACAGCATGTAATATGCCCAGCTGCTGTAACTAGTACCAGTGTTCTAGAAAAGTTTAAAGCTGAATGTAAGAAAAGAAAAATAAACACATGCCAGTTACTTAAACACGAAGTTGATTATGTGGAAAAACGAGTAAACATGCTTTCTTTGCATTACTTAATGTGCAAGTATAATAAAGGATTTGATTGCGACATCTTCCTAACTACCATTAGTGGTATATTTAATGACATTTACATAAAAAATGCTGAGAAAGAGACGAGGCAGCAAAATAAGTCACACTTATGGTATGAACTACGATACGGAAGGTCACAGCTTCAAAATGTTATGAAGTTAGCAGGTGTAAAACAGTAGATGGCACCTTAGTAGCTACTATTCTTGGGGCTAGGACTCCACTTACATCAGCCATGAAGAGAGGACAAGTGCTGGAAGACAAAGTACGGCAAGCAGTTGAAAAGAAGTTAGGCCACAAAATTAGAAAATGTGGGCTTTTTCTTTCAGAAGAATTTCCAATGATAGCGGGTTCACCAGATGGTATTTACAAAAATAGTACCTACACTGGTAGAAATCAAATGCCCAACAAGTGAGAAAACTTCTAAAAATTATCTCAAAGATGGTTCTCTAACCAAAAAATACTTGTCACAGGTGCAAATACAAATGTTTTGTGCCAAAGCCGATAAATGTTACTTTTGTGTTGCGAGCAGTGACTTTGAAACAAATAACAAAGTCAACATTGTGGAAGTACAGTATGATCAAAGTCTTGTTGGAGAACTAATTGAGAAAAATGTATCATTCTGGATAGAAAACATTTATCCAATTTTGTATGAAAGTACCAAAATATAAAAACTTTGCAAATGATAATATAATTAAGTTTCATTTTAACCTTTTATTTTGATAGAAAGTACCTAGGTAGTCTGAGCCAAGGTCAATATAGCATGCAGCGTTGCCAGAATGTTACTTTTGTAACATTTTACGTTACTTTTGGCCCTCCAATGTTACTTCCATGTTACACCACACTCAATGTTACTTTTATGTTACTTTTGAGAATTTCGAACAAAATCGTGTATCGGAACGCACCAACGAATACAGACGTTCATAGAAGCCTCATTCCCATTTAAAGTCTGAGGCAAAATGGTTGCGTTCAATTCTGTAGTGTGTAGTCCGACCACCGATGGCGCTTCCGTAGAGTCCGACCGGTCGATAAGCTCGAATTTAGTACGTAGTCCGACTAAGGGATGGCGCTGGCGTGTAGTCCGAGCGGTAGATTCAAAAAAAGATTATATAAATCAATTAAATCAAAAATTATTATATGTCATTCAAATTTCTTGGCATAATTTACGCAGAAATAGGTCTTTACGGGCTCATCTTTCACGAAAAGGACATTGAATCCATTGTTCTCCTTTTGTATCGTCGGAAAACAATCCAATAGAAATATTTGCCATTATCTTTTTCAGTTTTTTCCCTAAGTTATAATTTCTTTTTTTTTCAAGGCACACTTTTTTTTTTCTTTTCCTTCCAACTCCTTTAGCCTTCTTTCTATTCTTTTGAGCTCCCTTTTCATATAATAATCTTTGATTCAATTGATTTTCATAATCTTTTTTTGAATCTACCGCTCGGACTACACGCCAGCGCCATCCCTTAGTCGGACTACGTACTAAATTCGAGCTTATCGACCGGTCGGACTCTACGGAAGCGCCATCGGTGGTCGGACTACACACTACAGATTTGAACGCAACCATTTTGCCTCAGACTTTAAATGGGAATGAGGCTTCTATGAACGTCTGTATTCGTTGGAACGCACTTATGAATATAATTTTAAGTCATGTTGGCACGCTTGATAGAAAACAACATGGCGTTGTTGGACAGACTGACCCTGGACTGACCAACCAATACGATTGTTTGTCAAATCTACTTATACATTCACTCGTGTGTATTTATTTCTCAATCTTTCATCCCGCTTACGTGTGCGAGCGTCGGATGTTTGTTTGTGGATGTGAGAGAGACGACCGGACGGCCGCTCTGCGCTCTCGACGCTCGCTCGCTCGGTCGGTTCGGCGCTTGATTTTCTTCAAATTTCGAAGTTTGTTTATTTATTAAGTATTGTGTTGTTTTGTTTGTGACTTTTATTATAAGTAGTGATTCGGTAAATAGGTAATTATTATGTTTATTATTGTTGTTTTAATCATACGATGCCTAACAGCCGAAAAGGGGTAACCGCCACTTTACAAACATTACAGGAGAGAGGATTAAAGTTGAAAAAATTTGAAAAAAAATCATAGTAAGTTGGGTTTTGATCCCTAAGATTCCTTAAATTAGTTATAAATCTTTAAAATATTTCTCTTCAAAATGAATTCATTTAATTATTAGTAATCATTCATCTAATAGTATTTTTTGTCACTCATGCTCAAATGAATTTCTTTTTAGAACAGGAACAGAATCGTAACCACTTTCATCAAAAAATCTTATGTAAGCCTAAAAGACTTAACTGCATTTATACAATTATTAAAATTCCTTAACCGACGTTAAGTATTACATGAAGTGACGACACTACAACATAAGTAGTAATTGTCTATAGACTTGGTGTTAGCGAAATAATAAAAGTATAAATACCTACATTTAATGAATCAAGTAAACGCAGATTTTTAAAACATGAAATAAGTATAAAATATTTAGATAAAGTTTAAGGTATAAAATAATTAACATTTTTACAGTAATCAGTCTTTATTTGTTTACAAAATGGCTCACATCTCTGATAATATTTAAGTTATAACTAATTTGTATGAGATCTAGAATTTTAATAGTCACTATATACTAATAGTCACTATTTTAATAGTCACTAACTTCGTACGGTTCTGGATCTTGTTTGGCTGAGGCAAATACTGTATACCTTACCATTGCAAAGGTACGTGAATAATGTTATTCTTTAAATTAGGTACGTTCTATAACGGCATAACGGAATGGACTGACATATAGCTGTGTCCAGTTACCAAAAAATTAAGTTTGATTGTTATCATATTGTGTAGTGTATTTAAAGTTGTATGTAACATAGCCATTATTATACGATTTCTGTACTGGCCAGGGCAACAATCGCAATGTAGCAAAAATTCTTAATAGTACCAAGAACATCGACGATACGAATAAATTTACTAAGTATTGTTGCAATTTCGTTGGCTCCCTTTTTTCCATTTACCCCAATAAAAAGTGAATACCTTACCCGTGCCGCTCTAATAAACACAAAAATTGTACACAGCTAACTTACGGGAGTAAAACAATAACTTACTATCTCCATAAAGAGTGTTCAAAACTTTTTGAAGATCAAAACTAGCACACAATGTACTGGGATCGGTTTTGTATGTTTTGATAAGTTTTAAATCTTTCATAACTCTCTATTATCTCTTTTTCATGCCGCTTTCTCTGTTCCTCTATTTCTGGTTTATCTTTGTTTTGTTCAAATGTAAGACATTTAACACATTTATCCTTTTTGGGCACATGGAACCCAATATTAAATCTTTCATTAAATATAGACCGGAACACTCGCTCGCTAACAATGTCTTTCAAGACCCTTTTCTAAATAACTTTTCTTGTAAATCTGGTACAAATTCTCTTTTTTTTATTTTTACGCTTCTTTTTAAATGCACCTTCTCTAATTTCATCTGTATTTTTAGTAATTTCTGATACTTTGTTTTTTCCTTTTTTACTCCTTTTAGTATCTGTTTACTAGGGGTACTTTTTTCAGAACTAGAAGAATCTGAAGAAGTCCCGTAAGTATCCGAATCAACATCGTTACTTCCAAAAATAGCTGTAAAATCATCTTCACCAGACAAGTAAACAAAGTATTGTTTATTTAATAGTACTTTACGTTTTTTTTTCTTGAGTGGTGGCTGAGTTTTTTCATTTAAATTGAACTGAAGTGATGATTGCAGTACTTCATTACTGCATGTACCTAGATGCTAAAGGTTCTGTTAGATCACTAGATTTCAGGAGGTGGAATACTTGGTGACGATATTATTTTATCATTAGGCTGATGCTCTATCATTTCGCGTTCAGGAGGAGTATTTTTCTTATTAGACTGCTCTTGCGAGGTAACTTTGTTTATGATGGTCGATCGTGACATTTGTTCATTATGTGTTAGTTCAGTCCCAACAATGAGACTCTTGTAAAGATAAATAATAGAAGAATAATGTTTCATCATTTATAGGGAAGGAAAGTTTAGAAATATCTGTCATATCATAAGTCGGATTATTATTCATTTCCATGATTTCAGCACTTGTGGTATCTATAGTCTCACATGACATTAGCTCCTAAGAAGGTGGTGATGTCTGGTTAACAGTATCATCCACTAAAGTACCTATCTATGTTCTTATGAAAAATCATAATATTATCTTGATTCACAGAGTATTCTACAGGGCCCATAGTAGTCATTTCAATTATATTTATATTATCTGAAGTGGGGAGCGGTGTTTCTACTTCTTCATTCGTATTTACTGTAATCTCATGTCCACCACTCTAACTAACTCTTGGGGTTTTAAATAAGTTATATTATTGTTTTTTCCACCATTATCCATGTCCTAGAAATAAAACAACCTTGTATGTAAAGGTGAACGCATTGAATGTTTATTTTGAGGCAGAACGGATAAAACATCTATGAAAAACTGCGGTATTCGCCATTTTTGCTTAAGGGTAACCGACATGGTGTTATCGGCGAATAAAATATTACTAAGGTGTAAGAAAAGATTTTGAATCGTCCGTATCATCTAACCGCCCTACATATTTAACTGTCAAGAGAAAATAATAGGATAAGCGCCACTATGAATAGTAATATCCGCTAGGACAATTCATCCTAAGCGCCATAGCATATGTTTCAAAATCACGGTCCAAAAATATTAAGCGACACTTTTATGTTCCGCATAAACCTCTATTATGTAAGTGTAATTTTGCTATTTATTATTTTCAAGAAAAATAAGTCTAAACTACCAGCTTGATAATATTCTGAAAGCTAAAACTGCGTAAGTAAATATTTCGAAATATTATATTTCCTAACCACCAGTATGGAAAAAAAGAACTGAATATAGGGCGTTTACGACGTAAAATTAACGCTCAAAACCTTAATTTACCAACTGCTTAACCGACAAAAAATACAATCTAGAGTAACAAAACCTAGATAGAAAGATGCAGAAAAAAAAGGCGATTCCAATGATGTATAAATGTCAATTTCGTAAAAAATGTCGCTTACGCCTTTTTGGCTGTTATGCATCGTATATATTATTTCAGTAGTGAAGATCCCTTTTCCCGCGCAAATACTGCATCAATCTTATTGTCAGATTTAATGTAAGTAAGATTTAATTTTTTTTTCTTCGCCGCTCCGCGTCACTCACTCACTGCTATTGCCATGCCATTTATGGGGTTGCCAGATACCAAAAAAAAAACACAATTTGTACTAAATTGTAGAAATATGAATCTAAAACTTTTCTAAATTTTATTATAGCAATATGTCGTTAACTCGTAATTGTTATTAAAAACATAGTCGTTATAACTTAAAATAGGATTAGTTTTAATGGAACATGAAACTTTTAATTACGCTTAGGAGATATAAGTACTTACAATTTTTCAGGGATGCGTGTTTTTTTTTTACTTGTTTTTAATGCACTAACTTTGTCTATCTCTCTTTTTTATGTATGGTGTGATGATAAATGGAATGATGCATGTTGTGCTGCTGCTTTTACTGTGTTAACAAAATGAACATGTATCTAAAGAAGATGAAGAGGTTTTTAATTGCTAAACCCTCCACATCAAAAACAAGAGAAAACACAGAAAATGTAGAAGAGGTGACTCCTGATGAGGCTTCTCCTGATGAGGCAGCTCCTGATGAGGCACCGCCGCGAAAAAAAAACAAGCAAATTTATAATTTTAACGAAAAATGGCTTGAAGACACGGCTTTCAAAAATTGGATCTCGAAACGGGAGCAACAAGCTGGCTCAGTTTCTGCATTTTGTAAAATTTGTAATTGTCACATACTCAACCATAGGCCTGCTCTCGTAAAACATTTGAATACCATTAAACATAAACAACATGCTACCGCTATCAGCAAAACAACATCCATACAAGAAGTGCTTAGACCAAAAAAGGAAGAAGAGCTCCAGAAAAGAGCTGAACTCAAACTATGTGCTTTTCTCGCTGAGCATAATTTACCTTTAATGTTGTCCGATCATTTAATTCCGTTCCTAGCTACAACATTTCCTGATACACCTATAATAAAATCTGTTAAGTTAGGAAGAACGAAAGCAGGAAATATCGTCAAAACAGTACTTGCCCCAATACTGACAAGACGAACTTGTATCAAAACTCAAAAGAACAACATTCAGTATAATAATGGACGAAACCACAGACATAAGTGTCAAAAAACAATGCGTACTTGCGGTTATATTTTTTGATGGGGATGAATTAGTCGTTCACACTCAGTTTCTAGACATGTATGAAGTTACCTCGGGAAAAGGGAAAGATCTAACAGATGCTCTATTAAAATGGCTTGATAATAAAAAAATCCCAATAAAAAACTTCGTAGGCTTTGCGTCTGATACCACAAACAGTATGGTGGGAGAACACAATTCAGTGTTTAGTCATTTGAAGGAACGCGTACCACACATTGCATGTGTGAAGTGCAGCTGCCACATGATACATCTCGTGGCTTCCAAGGCATGTCTTAAGCTGCCAAGATTCGTTGAAGACTTTCTTAGAAATGTCGGTGCGCACTTTAACCGCAGCACACTCCGACACGAAAAACTAAAAGAGTTGCAGTTATTTTTCAATGTGGAAGTCCATAAAATATTGAGCCCATCGGTCACAAGATGGTTATCATTAGAGGCTTGTGTAAACAGGGTACTCGAACAGTACGATATTCTGTCCGCATATTTTAGACTTGAATTGTTAGAAGACCCTAGCAAAATCACGGAAGATATAATTGGGGTACTCGACAATAAATTAACAAAAATTTACTTAGAGTTCATGTCGTTTACATTGGAACAATTTAATGACTTTAACAGATTGTTTCAAACAGAAAAACCATTGCTCCACCGACTAAAACCAGAGACACATAAACTTATAAAAACCATAGCCAGCAATTACATGAACTTCAGTTATTGCAAAACAACCGATGCATATCAAATAGAATACGCCAACCCAAGATTTTTTGTGCCCCTTGAAAAAATATATTTAGGTATAGCTGCACAGTCGTCCATTGATGAACTTTCAAAAGAAATACCAGAACCAAAAACGGTAATAACGGATTTCAAGAGAACTTGTCTCAATTTTTATATTGAAACCATAAAACAGATAGTACAACGTTTCGATTTTTCTGACCCGTTATACGGTATTATAGATGTGATTAAACCAAGCGTTGCTCAAAAATTTGAAGTTAAGGATTTGTCAAATGTTTTGAAGATATTCCCAAGTGTTAAAGAGGATGTAAATGAAATGGAGCTTCAAAAAGAATGGAAAAAACATGCTTTCCTGGACCACAACGATTTAGGTTTGAGTCAAAATCTGGAAGTGGAAGAATATTGCAAATTTTAAAGCTAAAGGATATAGCCGGTACTGAAATGTTCCCAAATTTAAAAAAGATTCTAGGGCTCTTGCTTGCTTTGCCTTTTTCCAATGTTTGCGTGGAAAGAATTTTCAGCCAGCTTAAATTAATAAAATGCGAAAACCGGAATAGACTGAGCACTGAAACTATTTCTTCTTTGATGGCAACAAAAGCCAACATACAAAACGCCATAAAATTTGAGCCTTCTAAAAGAATGATGCATGCAAAAGTAGCATACAGCAAGACTGGTGAAGGTATTAACTGTTATTTAACTAATTTACACAAAATTTAATATCAAAAAGTTATAAGCAACATTTTTTTATTTCTGCAATACTAAAATAAACGCTTTTTTCAGGTTCCACCAGTTCCAATTAGCTTTCTTTGGAATATTTAGTCATTTTAAGCTAAAATGAATTATTATCTCTCTATTGTTGTGTATGTGAATCACAGGCACGACGAAGATTTAAATCAGGTTAGTATTGAAAGGCATTCTTAAAATGGTTGGTTGATATATTTAATTTAATTAATTAAATACACGTTTTTGACTTTATTTATTTTTCTAGCATCACCAGTCGATTATTCGATCAAAAAACAATTATTAGCCACGAGATTAGCTACACTTATGACTGAAAATACAAGTCATGTATTCATTGATGACAAAGCAGGTTGGTATTGAACGACATTCCTAAACTATGAATAACTAATATATTATGTAGATACAAATAACTGACTGTTACATTTTTATTTTCAGCATCGCCAGTCGATTGTTCGATCAACAATAATTACGAATTGTTAAGTTTAATAAAGGGGCGGAAACTTTTTATAGTTTTTTTTATATTCATTGATGACAAAGCAGGTTGGTATTGAACGACATTCATAAATTGATCGGTACTTTACATAGATATAAATACCTAACTGACTGTTACCTTTTTTCTTTTCAGCGTCAACAGTCGATTATGCGATCAACAACACAATTATTACAAATTTTTACTTTTAATAAAAGAGTCAAGGAACGTATTTTATTTTCATTCAAATTAAATGCCATTATAACGTATTTTGCCAGGTTTCCACAAAAAAAGGCAGTGTTTTTTATTTTCATTTTAAAAAAATACCATTATTTACACTGAGAGAATTATCGCGTAAAAATTACCCCACACTGTAGAGGAAGCCGCGGATATCATCGAGTTGAAGCGAAAATTAACCCAGTTCAGGTGAATTTTTCATCTCTTCTATCGGTCAAACTTCACCCATATTCGTGTACTTTTTACCCTACACTCAGGTGAATTTCTGGTATAGGTTAAATAATGCTCCAAAAAAGAGCAAGTAATACTCAGAAATCACGTGAAATATTGCTCGCGTAACGAGACAATTTTCCTACGAGTGAGGGGTAAAAATTTACCTACATTTTTTGCTCGACAACATTCGGTTATTTCCGGGCAGCTCCGCACATACCACGTGATTCATTTCTATGACTATTAACCAGTGCAGTATCAAGTCAATCATAAGTGATATGCACTGTATTTAATTGTTGCACATTTTGTTCCAACATATTTATCTGCTTTATATTTATGTAAGTATATGTGATTCAAATACTTTATTATTAATTCATTATAATGAGTGTATATTTTTTATTGTCTTCCTTAATGACAAAATGAGTAACTATTGAATGATGTTTTGTGGGTTAGAATGTCATTATCGAATTTCTTCGAAATTGATTGTGTATAACGCAGTGTAAAAAATTATTAATTTTTTTGTATAAAAAATGTTATGTTTTGTTGCAACATTATCATGTTATTTTGCATCATTATATTGGTTTTGTTTAATTTTTTTATAGATATCATGACGTCTACCGGCCATCAGAGTGGCGAGTAAACATCAAAATTATGAAGAAAAAAATTTTTCAGAACAATAAAATGTTAAAAATCAAAAAATTTAATTAATAAAAACTATTAAGAAAAATAAATTATAAATAATTTCTTATTTATATGTAACCTAACTTATCTGATTGAATTTATATTCATATATTTTATTCGGATTGATGTTTCTGTCTGTCAAATGAGGTTAATTAAGGTTGAGTATCTTCCGCCAGTATTTGAAAAGGTGTTTCTGTTTCTCTCCGCTAGGTACAATTTTGCGCTAGGTGTAATTTTTACCCCTCACAAGAGCAAAATTCACTCGCATAGTCGTTTTGTCCCCGCTTTGCTCTCGTGCAAGGTAATTTTTGCTCCAACTTTGAGAGTAATTTTTACGCGATAATTCTCTCAGTGTACGTATTTTGCCAGTTTCCACAAAAAAAAAGACAATGTTACTTTTTCTGACAAAATGTTACTTTTTGATCTGTCTCGTGTAACTTTTGACTATCGGCCACTGGCAACACTGATAGCATGATATCCAAGACACATTCAACTTAACAGTATTGCTAACTCACAACTACACAAGCTCTGTATGTTGCGTATAGATAGAGGGATATAAATAAAACTATTGTACACAATAATTTATGTTTATTTAACTAAAGTATCTTGTATGTTCACCAAACCACAAGCTGTTATTATACACTCATCTAGTACAGGTACTAAATTAATATTAACCACTGAATGTGGTTTCAAAATGGAAAACTCACGGATTCTTCGGATTACCCTCTCCACATGAATTCTAAGGCTTACTATTTGTTTGGTCCGTCTTACATCTGCCTTGGATAGCTTCGATCCACTAGCAACACTTGGGGGCCTCATCAAAGTAATGTTTTTTTGAGACAAATATAATTCTATATGCTTGAAGCCCCTGTCAGCTAATATACAAGCATTAGGTGGAAGAGTATCTAAAAATTTTGAGTGTTCAATTAAAGTTACATCAGTAACTCTTCCTCCGTAACCAGAAGATATGTATGATATTAATCCATCTGGTGTGCAAGATACCAAATATTTTATTGTGTTTGCCTTCTTATACTCTGACCAAGTCAGTGCTTGATGGACAGCATTGAAAGGCTTTTGTATTTCTATTTCTAAACAGTCTATTATAAAAGTTATTTTGTGATATTTATGCCTAAATGCGATAGGCAGGTTTAACTTTGTTGATTCTCTACTGATCTCTTTAATAAATGGAGACATTACTTTACTAATGGCTAGAATATTGGTTGAAAATATCTTACTTGCCTGAGATTGAGATAAACCAAAATCATCAGCCAGTTGGGAAAATGTACTGTTAAGCCTAATTTTTGTCAAACACAATAAAATATTTGGTTCAGATATATTTGTATGCTGTTGAATAATGCCTATTAAAAAGTACTGCTCCTTTGGTATTCCAATGTAAAGTCTTGGTTTTTTCTTTATTTTTGACATTGTATTTTTTAAATTCAACTTTTGATCTATCTGAGCGTCTTCAGGCAAAGTACTGTCTGATGTTGTAATTTTATAAGGTGAGAAATCTTCACGAGTCGATCCTGCTATTGAGGGGTTAAAAGATATATCACTCTCAGATCTTTCTTCAAACAAGGCTGATAGTTTTCTCTTTACTGGTGTAGTTGTGACACCTGAATTTCTTGGTTTATCTACTACAGTTTTAACATGTGGTGATGTGGCTGCTGATCTATTTAATTTTATTGGTGACGTCATGCTGTGCTTCATTTTTAAATTAACCTGGGTTGATTTGCTTCTGTAATGTGGAGTTATATTTACTCGTGTGGATTTGTATGCCCTTCCAGGCATAATTTGCACTTGTACATGTTCATCTTGTAAATCTGGAAAAAGAGAAAACCAAATTTGTAGTATTCATATAAATGGGATTTGAATTACCACAATGTTATGACAATGACAAATACTTACATGTTGTTGATGAACCAGGGTGTCCGCTAGTTAAGGTACCTTCCGCAGCTACCTCTACCACTTGATGTTCACTTCTAAAAGTGCTCTCCATTGCCTGGTGTTCCCTTGTAGAAGTGCTCCCTGCTGCCTGGCCGGGATCCACAATCGGTAAATGACTAAACCTAGTTGGTATGGTATTAGGTTTCATTCTGATCTTTTTTACTGATCCCATTATCTTAAACCGGGCGTAGTTTACCATA
The DNA here is from genome assembly GCA_019059595.1 of Marasmia exigua. Taxonomy (NCBI): domain Eukaryota; kingdom Metazoa; phylum Arthropoda; class Insecta; order Lepidoptera; family Crambidae; genus Marasmia; species Marasmia exigua. Next base: position 24,791 of record JADPWL010003147.1, on the reverse strand, counting down.
TCATTTTCTAGCTGAAATAAAACAATAAGCAAACAATTATTACAGCTGTAGACTTCAAGAAACACTTTGATAAAAAGCTATAATGTCGACATCATAACCTCAAATCGTGGGTAACCACGAGTTTATTATAAAATAACAAAGTACTTTTAAGCATTACTACACTGCATAGGAAACGATAAATACTTACATTAAAGTGATCCTCACAGAGGTGTAGAAGAGATTTAGTAGAGAGCTTTGATGGATCTCGCCCCGAAAGTTCTATCCAAATATTTCTCATATGAATGTCGTTTGGAACTCTGATAAATAACTTTTCTGGAGTCTTCAATGTTGTATTTTTACAATTTGGCACTATACACCAAAGATACGGAGTATGAAAGCTCATATTTGGATTTTTAGCAAACTAAATTTCAGGCACGACACACGTATAGTTGACATATGATTGACATTAACTTGTTGATGCTCTTATGACGTCACAAAATGGAGGCTATCGTTTTGGCGCAAACATTTCTCGTCTATATTTGAAAAATATTATTTTTACATAAAGCGATATTATATCCAGAAAATAAAAATACCAGATGAACATTTAATCGATACGAAAATTTTAAAATATATTTGAAAAAAATGGAGAATAGCCTATTGTGCCGATGCCTCCCCTGTCTAGTTACGTAGGATGTGTCTTAATTCAGATATCACTAACCTAACCGCATCTCTTGCTTCAGATGACGGGACAGGGTAACCCTGTTAGTGAGAAGCCACACGGTGCGGTGCCGGAGCGACGTCGCTGCGGCGGCCTGCATAAAAATATCAATGATATGCCAGACGGTGCGGTCCGGCGCCGCACCGCAGGCACACCGCACTTTGGCGCGCGAGACGCGAGGGGGGAAATTTTACTCCTGCGCCGCGGCTTCGCTCGCTCGCGCACTCGCAGTCGCAGTCGTGTTGGGACCAGTTGTCAGCAGGACGTGTTTATTTTAATAGGAATTTGTAAAATGAGTACCCAGGACGATAATATTGATATTGACTTTCTGATCTCATTAGTTCAGGAAAGAGATGTTTTGTGGGACAAGACTAATGTGGACTACAAAAATAATAATTTGAAAGCAAAAGCCTGGGAACAAATTGCAAGAATATTGTTTAAGGATTATGACACTTTTGACCATGAGAAAAAAAACGAATTTGGTAAGTTATGGTTTTTATTAGAAGCTATATAAAACTATGATTTTTATTTCGTGGACTAATACCTATTTGAATAAGATGATATTATGAAGTTATATTAACCCACGAAATAAAAAACCGTAATGTAGGTAAGTTAAGTTACATTAACTAAATCATACGTAGCTGCCACGGCAAAGATCCTCTATTACTAATGAAATAACTTGCGAATTGATCTCTAATAATGCTAGCACTCGACTCTGCTTTATTTTGGGTTTGTAATGGGTAAAAGTCATCGTCAATGCTAATTGTTAATTTTTCCTTTTGACGAATGCCATGTCGTTCCACAACAAAATTATGTAGGACACAGCATGCTTTTACGATATCAGTAGCAAAATCGTAGGATACATTTATCGGCCTGTTAAATATTTGCCATAATTCCAAAAGTGCATTCGACGTATTTTCTAGCTCTACTGAGGCGATAAATGTAAACCTTTTTCTGTGTACTAAGATTACGACCACCATAAGGACGCATAATGTGCTTACTCAGCCCAAACGCTTCGTCGCCCACAAATACGTAGGGTACAGGTATATCGTAACCAGGAAGAGGTTGGGGATCCGGCAACGGTAGGCGATTCCTAATTAGTAACTCATTTAGGCTTGAATTTTGAAATATAGTCGAATCACATTCTTTCCCGTATGCGCCGATATCAACAAAAATAAATTTGTAGCTTGAGTCTACCACGGCTAGCAATACGAATGAAAAAAAGATTTATAATTAAAAAGCAGCGAACCACTGTGTCTAGGATTTTGCAATCGAATATGCTTTCCGTCGATTGCACCGATGCAGTGTGGAAAATTTGCTCTGATGTCAAATTCCGAAGCTATGTTTAAGAGTTTTTCGCTTGTAAGTTGAGGAATATTGTCTTGACGAAGATATGTCCATATAGCACAACAAACTTTTTTTATCGTAACTGCAATTGTAGATCTCCCTCTTTTAAATTTGAAATGTAAATCTTGTATTGAATTTCCACTTGCTAGGTATCTGTAAGAACATCATGATGTTATTTTTTTTGAAATAAACAATCAATATTATTTTTCAGGAAAAAAAATAGTAAAAAAATGGAGGAATGTAAAGGATAACTTCAACAAATATCTTAAAAAACTTAAAGAATCGTCTAAGTCCGGCTCAGCAGCTAATATGTTGAAAAAATATCACTTATTACCATCAACTTCTTTTTCTGACGAAAGTGCAATAAAATGCAACCGATAGCAGCCTGGACTTAAACAAAAGTGCTCTGAACGACACACCTGAGTCTGTAAATAACCCTGTTCCTCATTCTTCACGCTATGTTCCTGCTACTCGTAAGAGAATCATGCCAATGGACGATTTCGAAAAAGAGGCGATTAAAGCTCTCGAAGAGCCTGAAAATCGCCATATGTCGTTCTTCAAAAGTATTCTGCCATCATTAGAACAATTCACGGACTTACAGACCATCACATTTCAAAGTAGAGTTTTGCAAATGATATCTGAAATGCGATATGGAGAAACAATTCAACCATGGCATAGACAAACTCCTCAACCATATGGATCTGATCAAGGATATGGACACACACCTCAATATGGATATAATTCAGCGGGTTATACTAGCATTGGCTCAAATTCATTCACATCTCCATCTCAAGCATCTCAAGAAAGTGGGGATCAAGAGGACTTTGATTTTGCAAATATTTAAATTTTTTAGCAGTAACAAAAGTAAAAATAAATAGATATATAAAAAATAAATAGTTTTTCATTACTCACCTTAAAGTGATACCTAGCATTTCTCTTGGCTCCACTGGATTTCTCATATTAGTATATTGCTTCCGTAAATGTGGTTCCAAGGCATCTAATAAACTGTCGAAAGAGGACACACTCATTCGAAAGAAGTTGTAAATTTTTTTTGGATCTAACAATAGCTCATTGTATTCTTTGAGAAAAAAATCTCCTTCACTGTTTCTTAACGCGATTATTGGACTGACCCAATATCGTCTGATTCTACGTTTTCGACGGTGGCGTAGTAGTAGAAGCAATAAGACACGTCTTTTCCGATCCATTTTCCAATTCGCACTGGGACTGGTGTCCCCTCTCCGCATACTACGGCGCCGCAACGGTGCCTTATTGCGGCGCCGCATACTACATGTGTACAGTGATGCGGCAAAATGTTTGCGGTACGGCGCCGCACCGCACCGTGTGGCTTCTCACTTACCCTTGGTGAGCTGCTCGGCGAGCAAGGTGAAAATGACCAAGATGCTGAGGTGCTAGAAAGAGGTGCTTAAAATTCTGACTCAGGAACATCTTCCGGAAGGATGGACCAGCTAGGAGGTGTCTACGGTCTCCAAGGAGGAAATCTTCGGCGATAGGATAGATTCTAGTATCATGAATAAGCTTGTTCTTGCCTTACCCACTGTAGGCCTAGCCCAAGCATTCCTTCCCGAAGCGGATCACCTTTCCGAGAAAGGATACCGCTCCATTAGAGCCAAGCTGCTGGACTGGGCTTTCACGCGGGGTCTTATTCTCGGTCCACCGTCAATAGCGAATCGCATACGGGGCTCTGCATTGCAAACAGAGTTAGTCAAGCAGGCGGTCGAAACACTGAAACCACACCTGCTGACTAGGTCGGCAGCAGATATAATCTTATCAGGTCGACAGGGAAGCGTGAAGAGCGGCAGAAAACGCAGCAGATCATCATCGACATCGCGCAGCCTGCAACATCCTCTGAAAAGGCGCAAGGTGGATTCGCCACCCCCAATGCCGGCCCAGGTGGAGTCTAGGATTGAGATGTTAGAGAATAAGGTGGAAGACATGTTCTCCATCATATTGGAGAAACTAGCGCCTCGACAGGAAGATGGGTCGAATTCCGCCTCCAGCTACGAAGATAGAATTTCGTCTGAAGCTTCAATCTCTCCTTCGTGGCAAGCGCCCCCACTGGAGGGTTTGAACTGAAATAGCGAGGAACATGGGAAATAACTTAAATTTCTGCCTTCTATCCAGGAAGCGGATCCCCTTATACCAGAGCCGTCTGCAGAAATTAAGAAGGTGGGAATTGAATGCCAGAGATTGGGATATCCAAGCGGACCCGCTTGGGAACTCCCAATCTATGGCATTCGATTTCCAGCGGGTCCGCTATAAGGAGGTGGAGAAGCACTTGCATGCTTCTTCAGTGTTCAGTGCCCTAAAAGTAAACACCGAGTTACGTACGCTGAGCTCGCAACCTTCTTTCCAGACTCATAAACTAGAGGGAATGCTTGGCACTATCACGCACGGTTTGACCCTACAGCGCAAAGCCCTTGCAGAGGGTTTGAACGCTGTTGTAAAAGAGTGTCTGAATATAAGCTCGGATTTGAAGGAGTATAGCGGAAGACTCTTAATTCAAATCCATATCAGATCATCTGCTTCAGTTTGTGTGCGCTCATCGTGCAGAAACCATTGATATGCGTCGCAAGTGCTTGAAGGCCAAGAATGAGGTTCTGAACGGTGCACTCCATAACATACCTCCCTCTTCTACACATTTATTCGATGAAAAACACTTGAGTTCGTTCATTAAGGATAACGGTGGACTTCACTCAGTATTTTATTCTTCAAGGGGCGCTGATAAAAAAAAAGGTACAGAAAATTCCTTTCGAAAACCAGTGCATCTCAGAAAGTCAAAAATTCGGAACCAAAGCTGGCGCTCAACTCCCACAGGCACTCAATATCCAACTAGCGCTCAATCAGCTGCCCACCAATCAACGAACCGAAACCCTCCAACCAGAAGGCCGCCGCATCAGAAACGAAGAAGAGATGGGAACGAGAGGAAGTCCCGGAAGCCCCGAGGATCATATTGACAGATTTCGGGGGGGTCAGTTGCGCAAATTCCTGCCGATTTGGAAAAAGATAGGGGCTCCAAAGGCCATCCTAAGAAATGTTTCAGGCTACACGATTCCATTTGTTTGCAAACCTCCATCAATCCCTCTGCAGGAAAATCTGAAGCGATTCGCGACAAATCCCAGCCCCATAATGTCCAAAGAACTTAAGGGGCTCTTGAAACAAGGGGTGGTCGAAAGATACAGGAACGAAACAGGTTTCTTGTCTCGAATGTTTTTGGTCCCGAAGTCAAATGGCTAAGTCTTCGACCTTCGTCGCCTCAACGATTATTTGGCCCCTGAAAATTTCGCCTTATAAATCAGGCTCAGGTCCCCAACTTCCTCCAACTTCTTAGGGAAAATAGATTTAAGTCAGGCTTATTTTCACATTCCCATTAAAGAGAGCCACCGAAGATTTCTAGCCTTCGTCTACTAAGGAGAATTATTCCGGATGTCGTCTCTTCCGTCCGAACTTTCCAGCGCACCACTGGCCTTCTCTCGCATATCCAAATGGATAGCAGGGGTCTTCTGAGAAAAGGGTATGACAGTCATGGTATACTTGGACGACTTCATGTTCGCACGCAAGACCCTTCTGTATTAGGAGACCAAATAAGTTATGCGGCGAGTCTCCTTCAAACAAAGAATACATTTACTCTAGCGAGAAGAAGGAAAACTACGTCGGGAAACGCTTCAATGTTTTTTTGACAACGACATCTATGATTTTTCCCATACCAACACGCATAGGCGGGAAAATTTGAACGGAGCGTTCTACTGTACCTACTTTATAAAAACTTCATTAATTTGGTTCCTGAATTGAAAGCATATCTCACGCAATATAAATTAATTTATGCGTGGAATAGTTATGCTTTCAATTCCAGTTAACAGCTACTGACAGCCATTTATTCAAAAAATAAACAATATTACATACCAGTACGTACATTAAATCGAATTCACGACAACCGCCTTTGAAATAATGTAAATCGAACTTTAAAAGTTATATTAAGCAGCGCCAGTCAAAGTGTGCACAGCTTTAACCATACCTACTTGATAAATTCATAACTTTTGCTGGCGATCTGCCACACTTAAAACATTTTCAAAAGTTTTCACTCATCTTTACAAGACGGTTATAAGAGTCACTATCTCGAGATACACTTGCACAAAAGGTAGACGGAGGAGCACGAAGCTCAACTCGATGTCACACGTATAAACAAGCGGAAAAAGTTATTTCATCAAATGTGAAATAACGCAGAAAAATATGCCGACTGTAACTTAAAAGAAACGCGACGCCATATTGTTTTTTTTGTTTTGGACGGACGGACAGTGTCGAAGTGTCCCCCCCTACAAGTTTCTTTGGACAAATATTAGGTAATAATGTTTAAAATTTATTTACATCAAAATCTTGAGATTTTTATTTTGACTTTGACCTTCAATAACTTGGAAAGTATTGAGTTCCCAGTTATGGTCTAGAAGGAAAAAATGGTCCTGATGATGTGCTGGATACGTAGGTTTCGGCTTCGTTATGGGTCTTTTTTACATAAAAAAATTTTTACATAAAATCGCCATTTCGAATCGAATTCGTATTTGTCACTGAGCGGAACTCGTCAAATTGGATGTTGTGCAGTTTTTACTTGCGAACCACGATCAGAAAAATCAAATTTATCTTTCTTTTTATTATTGTAGAGCGCATCATACAGGTTGATGTCCAGCGTCATAATCGATTATTTAAGTATAAACTCACATCCCTAGTCGGAACTGACAGAAGAAAACATTAAAGTTGCTATGATGAAAAAATAATAATAGGCATGATGACAAATTTTGCGAAACTGTACTATACCACTCAGAAACAAATATTAATTACAACAAACATAATATTTCCGCCGAAAATTACAGTTTAGTGCTTAAAAATTACTTTTTAATTCATAAATTAGAAATTTGCACTAAAACACTTTAAAGTGTCATGGCGTCACGTGTGACGTCACTGTAGAGTACAGCTGTACAGAAATCATTCGACAGTTGTAAACATTGTGATGCACCTTTGATTAATTTCGAAATTTTACAATTTAAATATGAATTCGAAAGCATATAGATGGTGTTCCGTCCCTCTGTGTACTAACTCGTCCATCAAAACTCCTGAAAAGTTATTTATCTTTGTTCCTTTCAACAAGACGGTACGAAATAAGTGGCTTAAACTTGCGAGACGTGATTTGAAAGGAATTTCACCCACTACTCAGCTTTATTTTTGTGAAGATCACTTTGACGTAAGTATTATTTACTTTTTTAGTTTGTAGATTTGATTTGATGATCTTTTAGTAAATGTGACCACTATTAGGTACATGGTGTAAAGATTGTTTAACAAACTTTTAGGAGTTTAAGAATTTCTTACTTAGTCACAACTTCAATGAGCTATTATAATAAAGGTATTTTATTTCATTTTCAGTTGCCAAATGATATGGAAAATTACATGGAGTATCACGTGATGGGGTCAGTGTCGCAAATTCACATGAAACGAGGGTGCGTTCCCTTAAAATTTGAATGTCAACCTGGTAGAAGAAAACGAACTTCCGACGCAAACGAAAGACAATACATCGTGAAAAAGCAAAGAAGAGAAGTAATTGAAGAATTTGAGCAAGAATTAACAACCACAAGTTTTGCTACAGAACAGCTAGAACTTGAAGACCCTTCACCGGGAACATCAGCCATGCAGGAAAATATTACACAAGATGCACCTAAGATGTCAAATAAATCTATTCAGGTGTATATGACTAATAAGTTCAGAAGTAAAGCTGTTCAGACAGAATCAAATTCTGCAGATCAGATGACATCACCGTTAAGGCCTTTTTGTCGATCTGCTTTTACTTCACCACTTAAAATCAGAAGTGACAAAACTGCCAAATCATCAACGTCTACCTTACAGAAATGCACCAAGAAATTAATAGGTATTCAGGCTGATTCTGACAGTGATATTTCATATACACCGGGCATACTGAATCCCCATCAGTGACATCTGTAAAAATTAAATCATCTTCAGACTGCAGTGAATTGCTTGAAGATGATAGGAAACAAGAGGCATCAAGAATTTTGTCATATACAATGCAGAAAATAGTGAATAACCCACAGTCTTACATTGGAGTTCCTAAAAGTTGTTATTATCTAATAGACTTGATTGAAAAACAGTTAAATATTCCCACACACTATATACTAATGTGTTTAAAGAAAATTAGATTAAATAACAGTTTCAGAGAGCTTTCTGATGATTTTTCTATTTCTCCAACATATGCCAGCAAGATATTTCTGAAAAATATACCGCTGATAGCTAGTTTGATGCGACCTTTTCTTGTTGCATTAGATAAAGATTCCATAAGAAAAAGATTGCCTATGGCCTTTAGGCATAAATATTATAATGTAAGTTGTATTATAGACTGCTTGGAAATTGAGATACAAAAGCCTTCAAAAGCATTGAACCAATCTCTCACATGGTCCGAATATAAGAAAGGTAACACCATCAAGTATCTTGTGTCTTGTACTCCTAATGGATTAGTGAATTATATTTCTCCAGGATATGGAGGAAGAATTCCTGACACATGTTTGGTTGAATCTTGCGATTTCATAAAGTGTTTGCAACCAGGTATGTGTGTGATGGCTGACAGGGGGTTTAAACATGTCGAACAATATTTGAGAAAACAGGGAGTCCACTTAGTAAGACCTCCAAGTGTGGCAACCGGTACGAAGCTATCAAAACATGAGGCAAGGGAAACAAAAAAAATCGCAAGCTTAAGAATTCATGTTGAGAGAGTGATTAGACGGTTACGTGAATTCAGTATGTTAAAGCCGCATGCATGTGTAAATCTTAATCTTGTCAAAGTTCTAGATGATGTCATTACTATCTCCTGTGGATTGATTAACTTGCAAGATTCTTTGATTAGATAAATACATAAGAATGATCTACTCCTTATATGTATTTATATATGTTTTTTGTAAATACATACATACTTATTAAGTTTTAACCAGTTTGTGTGGTATGTATACAATGTTATGTCTGTTATTACTACAGCTATAGAACTGACAATAACTTTTAACCTGTAAACTGCTCTCTAGAAATCATTGCTAGCTCTTTATTTCTATTTCAGGAAAAACAGATATAACTAAATATAGGTGAATATTTATATTGTATGTGTATATAATATCTGATTAATAGCTGAAGTTTATCTTATAAAAAATAAAACAAACGTCTTTACAACATAAACTGGCTTTTTATTCGTTTACACTTTTATACAATGTTGGATATACATTATCCTTCCACAAAGGAACTATAACCTTAAGAAAATCTGATACATATTTTGCATCATAGACAATTTCCATTATATGTACTTTCTTATTGGCACTGTAGTTGCAGTCAGCAACACAGAAGTAGCCTTTTTTATGCCCTGTAAGTAACATTTGAAGTTGCATTTGCACATAAAACTTTTGGGTTGGTTTCCCATTATTTACATAACTTTTCACAGATTTTTCACTCATAGGACACTTAATTTCAATGATACTATTATTTTCACAGATCCCATCTGGTGAACCTGCTAGCATGGGATAGTTTTTGGATAACATTAAACCACATACTTTAATTTTTTTCCCCAGGTTGGCACTAACAGTTTTCCTCACATCATCCTCCAATATTCTACCACGTTTCATGGCTGTCGTATCAGGAATTTTTCCACCCATTATTATTGCCATCAGAGTGCCATCACTGGTTTTACATCTGCTGAATTCGTAGGCTCTTGAAGCGGTCACTCTGCCATATCTTAATTCATACCAAAGCCTGCTTTCATGTTGCTCCCTTGTTTCTTCTTCTACATTGTTGATGTCAGCATCAGAAAATATGACTCTTTCCAAAAATTTATCACACGATTTTTCTTTATATTTCAGGACTAAATTGTGCATTGATAGATTTTGTAATCTATCCAAAACATAGTCATTTTGGTATTTAATTAATTCACAGTTGTTAAGCCTTCTTCTCTTTCCTTCCTCTAAAAATTTTTCAAATACTTTATTATTTGATGGTAAGCTAAGGCTGCCCTTAGATAATTCCTTAGCAGTTGTGTATTTAAGGGTACTTCCAACTCTGGAAAGCTTGGATTTCATCCAATAGCACTCTATCGATGTGCAAGACGGATCCTCACTCCTACGATGAACCCACATTAAGAATGCCATGGCATGTTTGCAGCCTCCTTGGGAAGCCACACAATCATGACATTCTGCTGACTTTACTGTTTCTTCCTGTTCGTCGACTACCAAAGACACTCCATACAACTTTCCATGTACTCTATGTTCTGGGCAGATTTGAGCTTTTATTGTGCACAAATTTCCTTCGCGTTTGAGCTGAACATAGCTTACAGCATCATCACCGTAAGATGCTCTAGCGGACCTGAAATAAATAAAGAAATGGTAAATATTTAGTTGCAAAAAGAATTATTTAATATAAACATAACCTCAAATGTAACATTAGATATAATACTGCAATTGGTACAATCGCTGTGCTTTGTAAGCACTTATTTTTATGATTTAAATAACTGATTAACTGTTTAATATAGGGTACTTACATGGAAGTCTTAACATTTCTAAATTCTGCTGAAATGAAGTCTTTGTTTGATCCCAGAAACGTTCCTAGCATTATCAAATCAATTCTTGGCAAATTTGCGCTGGAAGCCTTTATAAATCCTTGCTCCATGACTCAGTGCATCTTAATATGTGTATATGTGTATATTATAAAAACAAAATAAAACAGCGTATTTAACGAAAAATATTATATTCTGTACTGAATTACATGTAAACAAAGACTAAGAACTCTAACGTGACGTCACGCGCTCTGATTGGCGTTCAACATTTAATGGCGGATGGTCATATTTTGTGATTTTATTTTATCAATAAAATACTAATCCTGCTTTTAAATAAAAAAATAACCAGTGATTTATGATCAAGCATTTAGGTATATTATACACACAAATTATTTCAATGAAATTTACTTGCTGTCATCGTGCCTATTGCGATGTTACCAATAAGAAAAAGGAGTGCCTGTGATTGGACAATTTTTACCCGGATAGGTATATTTAACAGTCCCCATACAAACTTGACCCCCCCTGCCTTCAAAGCCTAGGCTGGTGCATAAATTTCGAGAAATCAGTCCTGCAGCCCAGAAAAAGATTAGAATTTCTGGGGATCGAATGGGATACCAGCACAAACAAGGTAATAATTCCCGAAGAGAAGATAGTCCGTTTGCTGAACGATCTGGAACGGGTGATACGGGAGCGTAGATGGTGATAGGTTCGTCTCTAATAGGCCGATTAGTTTTTGCAGCTTTGGTGGTTCCTCTAGGTCGTCTACATACGCAAGGCTACGACTTTCGCAAGACCTCCCCAACCTATTGCGGCCATTACTTCCTCAAGCCGCCAACGATTGTCATTGGTGGATTCTCAATGAGAGAAGGGACCCACAGGCAGCGTTCATCAATGCTTTCAGCCAGACTTGGCAATTCCAACTGGCGTGGGTCTTTCCTTCTCCACCCCTGATACCTAGAGTTCGACACCTCAACCAATCCCTAGGCACTTACCTACTGATGGTGCCACGATGGGAAACTGCGTTTTGGAGGGGCGACCTGAAGCGGATACGCGATGTCAGCAGGTATATAATCGACCTATCCACCGGCTGCCCCCCTTCGAACGTGAAGGACTTCTTTCTCGAGGATTGGAAAGTACGGGGCGGAGTCAGCTCTTAGTAGGCTTAGAGCAGAGTGACATTGACCTAATGCAGTCAGCATGGCGAGATTCTACGTGGCGTACGTACGCGTCGGCCTGGAAACAATGGGTCTCGTGGTGCAAAAAATATGGGAAAGATCCTGGTAGCCCTCGACCCCAAGATGTAGCCACATACTTAGGTTTTCTTTTGCGGGTCAAAAAGCTTGCAGCTTCGACAATTTTGGTCAATAAATCAGTGGTTTTGACTTTGGCTGACCCCACACACGAGATGCAGTTAGCAACTCACCCTCTAGTGTCAGCAATAGTCAGGGCAAGAGGCATCAAACAGTGTGCATCCTCATCACCAAAACCACAAATTTGGAACGTAAAAGATTTTTTGGGATGGCTAAAATCTCATTGCCCCTCCGATGACAGCATTTATCAGGTTTCCAGGCATGTAGCTTTGTTGTTACTGTGGGCTTCAGGTCGTCGTGTTCACGACCTTACTCTATTAAGCATTGATGATCAACATTGCGATAGGTCAGGGTCGGTAATAACCTTTTGGCCTATGTTTGGGTCAAAGACTGATAACACGAGAATCCGGCAATCAGGTTGGGAGTTAACATGCTCAAGAGATCCTGTTTTAAGTTTGGTTAAATGGGTGAACTGCCTCATAGAGTTGTCAGCAAGTATAAGGTAGGCGCGACCCAATTTACATAGTTTGTTTATCACAACGCGCGGCGAAGTCAAGGCTGCTTCTAGGGCGGTAATTGCTGGTTGGCTTAAAGCCCCTTTTCGTGATTTAGGCATAAACTGCAGTCCAGGCTCGATCAGGTCAGCCTGTTACCGCCCCTGCGATAATTACTTTAGTTTTATAAGTGTAACTTGCATAGTTAGGATTTAGCTTATTGTCAAACTCACTTGCCTTTTGACCGCGCTGCTGTGTACATTATTTCAGCAATTTATATCTGTTACACATAACCGAAGTCTTTTATTGCCCGCTGTATACCAAAATATACACGTGGTGGCCCATGAGGGGAAAACTGAAGAACCAAAAAGTACGAAAACATAGAATTACCAACTGAGAGGAGCGGCACGCGGCACCAGGAGGAAGTCACCATCCAGCTTCGCATAAGAGGATTGCAGCCAAGCAATCTATTAATTCATGAAGATTTATACGAATGTGTGCAGAGTAAAGAATGAAATTTAGACGCGAATAAAAATGCGAAAGCGTTGGCCAAAATCTACCTGTCTGTGCATACGTCGGCGCAATCTCATGTGCGCAATCCAAAAACCCCGTACGAGGCGTGGATGAACTTGGAAGGTGCATATAAAGACAAAGGTCTGATCAGAAGACTCGGCCAGTTGAGGTCCCTATGTGATATGAGGCGGAAGGTTACATTAAAAAAATCATCGTTGTCACTCGACAATTAAGTGACATGGGAGCCCCGTTGGAAGATGATTTCATAGCTGTATTGATGTTAAATGGATTGACTCCGGACTATGACCCCTTCATAATGGCATTCGAAAACTCAAACCAAGGAAAGCTGGAAAGTGAAACTGTGAAAGGTAGACTATTACAAGAATCACTTCGGAGGGAAGAAAAGGGTGACACATCTACAGCGCTACTCACTAGGAAACCGCTTAAATGCTTTCGTTGCAAGAAACAGGGGCGTAGCTACCGCCGTATTTGCCGTATCAATTATACGGGGCCCCCGGGCCACGGGGGCCCCCAAAGTGTGTAAGGAAAAAGAATAAAAACTTTCTAATTTATTTTATTTTACAAATGACAAAATTCTATAAAGTAATTCCTTTTTTTCCCGCCTTAAGCGTGCGTTCAAAAGTTGGCAACACTACATCGTTATGGCGGGCTGCGGGACTTCCCCGTTTTACTTACTTCATCTTCAACTCAGCGGGGAATCCCCGGGAATCCTTTATCGATATCGCGATGTACGTGTACGTTGTTGTACTTTGCATTGGATGTTAAACCACGGAGTACAGTGCACTGTTTATTTACGCGCTTTATATAAATGTGCATTACATTGTAATTCAGTACAAACAATATTGTTGTTCTGGTTTAGCAGTATTAGTAGCGACTTGTAAAAGAAATGAGTGAAAGGAAAAGAGATTATCCCAGCGGCGCTGAGAAAAGAAAAATTAAACAGAAAAGGGACGAGGTTATAAAAAAAGTGCCCAAAATTTCTTCATTTTTTCAGAGACAAGATACTGTGAGTGATTTAGATTGGAAAGGTAAGTACTACACTACTACCCAACCCATTTATTAGGAGCCCGTTGTGATAAACAAGGAAATATTTTAACTTCGGTCTGTCCATCTGTCCGTCACGTTATTTATTTATATATAACTCTTTTTAGTTTAGTATCAAAGCATTCGTATTTATTTTTTAACAATTACTCGTTTATTTTTAGATTCTTCTGAAGCATGTTCTTCGTCACATATCCATCCGGAAATAGAAGAAAGCCAAGCACATACTTTATCGGATGTCCATCCAGAAAGCGAGAAACCCCAAGTCAACGATTCTGATATATCTGCAGATAATGCAGATTGTAATATAATTTCATTAGATAGAGGAAATTTTGGTGACAATTTAACTGAATGCGAACGAAAAATAATTTTTAAATTGGGTCCATTTAAACCACAAGGACCATTTCCAAAAGTTTCAGATAATAACCGACCTTTTTCAGCTTATTATTATTCATATTTCAATCAGGCAGGCATAAAAATTATAAGACCATGGTTATGTTATTCTAACGTTTTAAACAAACCGTACTGTCACTTCTGTTGGTTATTAGCAGATCGTCAAAACAAATCGTACTCCTCTGCTTGGGTTAACGGTGTTTCGGTTAGAAGCAATTTCACACAAACTATTCTTGACCATGAAAAATCACAGCAGCATATTAGTGCCTCACTCTCTTATAATAATTGGTTGCAAGGAAATACCATCGATACTCTATTGAAAAGTGAAATCGATAGTAAAATTACATTCTGGAGAGATGTACTGCATCGTATAATTAATGGTATAATTACTTTAGTATCTTGTAATCTACCTTTGAGGGGGCATGATTCTGATTCTGGCAAGTTTATGGCAATTTCACGTCTGCTATCTAACTATGATGCAACTTTAAAAGAACTTCTTCTAAAACCGAAAGGTGAAATAAATTATTTAAGCCCTACGATTCAAAACGAAATTATTAGTTTGCTTGGTACTAACGTTAGGAACAGTATTATCT
This sequence comes from Marasmia exigua, assembly GCA_019059595.1. NCBI lineage: Eukaryota > Metazoa > Arthropoda > Insecta > Lepidoptera > Crambidae > Marasmia > Marasmia exigua. The sequence goes on along the minus strand of JADPWL010003147.1, from coordinate 9,783 downwards.
CAGAAATTAAAAAAGCTCCATTTCTGACAATAATTCTGGATACAACACAAGACTTGTCAAAAATTGACCAACTATCTGTAGTTTTTCGATACATCTCGGTTACAGAAAATGATGATAATGTGCCTAAAGAAATAAAAATCTGTGAGTCCTTTTTAGGATTCATAGCAGTAACCGATTGCAGTGCTGCAGGTCTGAAAACTGTCATTTTAAATTTGACTAAAGAATATGGAATTGATTTGACTAAATGTAGAGGACAGGGATACGATGGAGCAAATGTTATGTCGGGTGTGTATGGAGGATTACAAACCCTAATAAAAGAGCATGCTCCAAATGCCGATTATGTTCATTGTGCTGCGCACGCTTTAAACTTGGTTTTCAACGATGCTGCGAGACATGTTCGTGAAGTATCGACATTTTTCGATAATTTAGAAATAATATATACTTTTTTGCCAATAGTATAAAACGCTGGGCTATGCTAAGTGACGATTCATCTGAGAAATATTTGATTACCCTTAAAAAGGTATGTCCTACCAGATGGTCTTCTAGGAACGACGCTTTATTAGCAGTAAAGAAAAATTTTTTACTAATCATGAAAACTTTGTACCAACTAAATTTAATTTCAAATAAAAAAAATGAACGTGAAGAATGTAAAAGTATAATTAAAATTTTAGAAAGTTTTGATTTCTTAGTGCTCGTTACATTTTTTTCTTCACTATTTGAAATTATTAATCCTGTTTCTAAAGTTCTACAGCATGAAAATAATGACTTACAGAAATCTAGTATTTTATTAAGTAATCTTTTGAATAGACTGTGCCAATTAAGAAATCAGAATTCATTTAATAGTTTGCTAAATGAATCCAAAGATTTAGCAAAGGAGTGGGGGGTAACAACTGTTTTTAAAAACAGTAGGCGTAAGATAACGAAGCGTTTTTTTGATGAGTTATCACAAGATGAAAGAATTTCCGACCCGGAATCATATTTCAAAGTCAATGTGTACTATTGCTGTTTAGATATATTAATTTCTCAATCTAAAGAAAGATTTCAGAGTATTTGCAACCTGAGTAGTATATTCGAAATATTACAACCGGAGAAACTCCTATCTTCTTCAAGCGAAGAGATATTAAACGCTTCCATAAAACTGTCTGCTAAATACAGTAAAGACATCTCACTTAATCTTTGTGACCAATTAAAGGCTCTAAAAACATGCTTAAATTCTGAAATTAAAAAAATTTATTCCATTAAAGAACTCATTGAATTATTGCTAGTAAAATTCAATAGTCTTGCATCCAGTTTTCCCGAGGTAATCACAGCATGCTTTTTATTCTTGACCCTTCCAGTTACAACCGCAACGGCAGAAAGAAGTTTTTCAAAATTAAAACTAATAAAAAATTATTTAAGAACTTCGATGGGACAAGAACGGCTGTCAGACATGTCACTATTGTCCATAGAGGCAGAAACTTTAGAAAAACTAAAATCATCATCAGCCATGAATGATTTAATAAATCAGTTTGCCGAAAAAAAGGCAAGGAGAGTGAATATTTAAAATTCGATTTTTATTTGTAAAATGGGTAAATTATGTGATAAATAAATATTTCTTCTCACAATATTTTTTTTCTTTTGTGAAAAATCTTTACCTCCATATAAGGGCCCCCAAAAAAATTTTTATACGGGGCCCCGACAAGGCACGCTACGCCACTGGCAAGAAACTTAGGCACATGAAGAGAAATTGCCCTCAGAACGAGCACGTCCAAAAGGAAAAACCAGGAAAAAGTAAGAAATATCAAGACAAAGACACTGTTGTCTGCCTTATCAGTTAATCTAAAACAAGATGTTTGGTACCTGGATAGTGGATCGAGTCATAACATGTGCAATAACAGGAGCATGATGACTGACGTCATAACAACGAGGAGGCGCGATGTAAATGGATAAAAACTGTCGACAACGGAATGAAATACAAATATACTACAAAACCACTTATTTGAAAAATTTCACAAGCTTGATTTAAAAAAACGCACTAGAAGTAATCAACCTGTGCAACCTCAAGAACTAAAACCGTTGTACAATAGGAAGTTAGAAATATCTGAAAGAAAGAAGAATGATAGAAATTCTAAAGTTATAAAAATATTGAAGTTTTATAGATTTTTTTTGGCTTGTACCTATAATTTGTATTTGACTACCGTATCGCTTAATGCGATGATGTTGCCGAATATAGTTTTAATATTTGTTAGCTGCTTAACCTGCACTAACTCGCGCTTTGACCGTTTTGCTTACATTTTTAGGGTTCCGTAGTCTACACGGAACCCTCATCATGTCCGCTCCCATTCTATCCGTGTTCGTACTTCGCCGTTTCTGCACCAATTGCTACGAAAATTGGTGGAGAGATGTATATTGATGATACAAATGTTCGTGCCCGACACCTTCTTGGTCGGTTTTATTTAATCTTAACAAATTCGTACAAGTTTATTTTGGAGTCTAAGTTTGTTCAGTAGCTGAGATGTCACATTCACCATCCTGCGTTACTTGAGCATTGTAGCTGTATTTTGAACATTCATAAGTTCTTTCTTGCATAAAAATATTTTGAATTTTACTCTTCTCCCGTGTACACCTCTTGACGTATGACGACGTTATTTATGTGGCACTTTTTATGTACCTCATTTCTTTTTTTTAGAGATCTGCAGCCATGGTCAGCAATTATAAAAGAAAGACGAATAAGGGGTCATACTCAAAAGAAAAACTGCAAGAAGCAGTAAAAGCTGTAAAAAATGGCGAGCTCAGTGGCTACAAAGCATCGCAAATTTACAACATACCCAGAATGACTATAATGGATCATGTACTTAATAAACGAGGCAAGTCCTTAACATTGGGCAGAAACACTGCCCTCAGCATTGGAGTGGAACGAACTTTAGCCGAATGCCTACACCACATGGAGAAATATGGTTTTGGGCTAAGTAAAACAGAAGTACTTGAAATGGTTGGAAAATATGTGCAAAAGAATAACATTCCATCGCCGTTTAAAAATGGGATACCAGGCCATGCATGGTTTTCTGCATTCAAAAAAAGGCATCATTTGTCAATTAAAAAGCCTCAGGGGGTAGAATATGCCCGTAAAAAGGCAGTAGATCCATTTATTGTGATTCCGTATTTCGAATTACTCAAAAATACGATGGTAGAGTTAAATTTGATGGATAAGCCATCAGCCATCTGGAATTTAGATGAGACCAGTTTTTCAAAAGACCCATCAAAAACCAAGATTGTAGGCGTTAAAGGTCATGCCGCAACAAGAACTATCTCCACACCAGGTAGAGATAATACAACAGATTTACTTGGAGCTAATGCACTTGGCGAGAAAACGCCACCTTTAATCATTTATAAAGGGAAAAATGTGTGGGATACATGGACCTCCCCAGATGCATATCCCGGTACATCCTACGCTGCCACTAAGAATGGTTGGATGGAATCCGAAGTCTTTGAGACATTTTTCAAAAAAACTTTTTTACCAAGTGTTGGCCATCAGCGTCCAATTCTGCTCATTTATGACGGACACGCGACTCACGTCGGAATAAATATTATAGAAGAAGCGCGCAGATCAGGTATAACTATAATAAAACTACCTCCGCATACGAGCCACCTACTGCAGCCTTTAGATATAGCTGTCATGAAGTCTTTCAAAGACCGTTGGGATTCATTGTTGGTTAAGTGGCAGCGACTTAACGTTGGACTTCCTCTGCCGAAACACGAATTTGCTAGGTTGATTGGGGTAGTTTGGGCACAAATTGACAGCAAAGTTTTACAGAACGGCTTTCGAAAGGGAGGGATTTTCCCTTTTAATCCTGAAGAAATACAAGACAAACAGTTTGATCCGATGAAATTGAAGCATTGGAAGGAATTGCAAACTACTGCTGGCAACAATGTAACTCCGAGGCCTCCGGAAAACCCTCACACCCTAACAGCATTAGCCATAAATCAAGTTAATACTTGTTTAAATAATCCTCCTACTGTAGCACCTCAAATGTTACGTGCCCTTAGTCCCGTTGTTGAAAACGCAAAAAATAATTGCAATGATAAAATTAAAATAATAGAAAATAGATTGGTCACCTTTGAAGAATTACTATTACTAAAAGTTAAACCAGGAAACAGAGAAAGTATTCAGCGACGAAAAATAGCACCAGGCGCCGAAGTCATAACCCACGATGACGTAGTTAACAGGAAAATGAAAGAAAAGTTAGAAAATATGAAAAAAGAAAGCAAAAAAGGTAAATTTAAATTAAATAATAATGAACCTAACAACCGAACAAAGGAAATCGAAAATTTAACACCAAATATACAGCGGAAGAAAATTAAGAATCAAATAAAGAAACGCAATAAAAGAGTATCCTCAGAAGAGTCTACAAGCGTATCAGAATGCATGAGTATCCACAGTGATTCTGATATTATTAATATTAATAGTGATGAGGACAGAGATTTAGAAAATTTTGTGAAAAGTAGTGTAGAGAAAGGAAACGGCGCTGAAGAAATAAACGACACACTAGATCAAAGAAGTAAAAGGGCTGAGAAAGTTTGCAGTTTACAGACAAAACAAATAAGTGAAATAAGCGAAGACATTGATAATGCTGAAGAGAGAGGTAAACAAGATGAAAATTACAGTATAAATGACCAGGTAATGATAAGATACTATAATCGAAAAAAATGGACATATTACATAGGCTACGTGGAGGATATACGAGTAGGTCATGAGGAGTGTTATAAAATAAGATTTTATAAGACCATTAAAAATCCTTTAAGGTTTGTTGTGGCAAAGAAAAATGATGACGACTATGTGTCCAGTAGAAACATAATAAAAAAATTAAGTTTAAAGCAGGCACCAAATCACCCCAAAGAATTAATTTTAGCAAGTAATATTGATGCCATTTATTTTACATAAAAATCGGAATAGTTTTTTATTTATGGTGGAAATTTAGAGAGGAATATTTAGGAAGGATATATTATTCTTACATAACTTATCTTTATCTGGTTGGAAGGAGTACCTTCAAAATAATAATGACTGACTTATGCAGATCTGATCTCAATATTTAGTAAGAATTTTGTCTAATTTGTTATAATCTGTCTGTAATATTTTAATGTTTTTGAAGATTTTTATTGTGACTTACCTTATTGTAGTTGGCTACCTAGGTTTAAGTATAAAAGTAACATTATGTTGATTTCTAAAAGTACAAATACTTAACAATAATTAACATTTCTTACAATATTCATTTCAATATAAGTATTAAATTAATTTTTACTGTCTTTTATTTTTTTTAATAAATAAAGTATTTTATCTATTGAATTATCTAGCACCCTATCGCCTCCTAACCAGGTAAATGTAAAACGGACTTAACTGCATTTTTCATTTACATTAACGGAGGCGTAACAATAGACGCAATCCTTCGCTTCAGAATGTTTACAACCCCTGTCGTAAAATATATGCCGGTCTTGCCTGAAAAAACTAAAACTTGGAAAAAAAAAGGTAATAAACTCTATTTGGTAGACTTTAAAGCAAAAAATCGAATTATTAACATTCGATGAGGTAGCTAAATAGTGTAGCAAACAGAGAATTTATCGTATAGCCTGTTATATAATTACTAGACGGACTTGCCTCTAATGGGTTGCGAAGTCCGTCTATACGGATTGTTTTAAAAAAAGGCGTTTATTTCATATATTATCAAACAATACAAGTTAATATTATTTTTAAGAATAAATGAGGCGTATAGATGCAAAAGAAGAAGAAGTTATAGAGACCATAAAACGGCAAAAATCCGACAAAAGTCCAGGTTCGGATAACATCACCAACGACGCCTTAAAAACCGCCTGCTTCATACTAGCTACGCCACTAGCAAAATTATTTAATCTAATTCTAGAAACTGGTATCACTCCATCACAATGGTCTGAATAAAAATCATATTACTTTATAAGAAAGGGGACCCAAAAGACATCGGCAATTACCGTCCCATAAGTCTTTTACCAAGCATTTATAAACTTTTCTCTACATTAATCAATCAAAGAATCAGCGCAACACTTGAGAAGAATCAGCCTATTGAACAAGCGGGTTTCAGGAAAAAATACTCTACCATAGACCACATTCATACGCTAGAATTGATAATCGAGAAATATCAAGAACAACAGAGACCGCTCTATATCATATTTATCGATTATCAAAAAGCATTCGACACAATTTTTCACGAAAGTATTTGGGCCAGTTTAAAATCTCAAAATGTAGAGAGAAAATACATAAATGTACTCAAATATCTCTATAGTAACAGCTCAAGTAGAGTAAAACTAGAAACAGTGGGCCCCGAGTTTCCAATCAGGAGAGGAGTTAGACAAGGAGACCCTATATCACCAAGAATTTTTATAGCGGTACTGGAATCCATCATAAGTGAGCTAGACTGGAGAAATTGTGGATTATCCATCGAAGGTAGATATCTAAGCCATTTACGATTTGCGGACGATTTGGTTTTACTGTCAGAATCGAGCCAACAATTACAATATATGCTAGACACTCTACATAAAGCTAGCAGACAAGTTGGCCTAGAAATGAACATCACAAAAACTAAAGTAATGACGAATTTCAAAAAGTCTAATATAGGAATTGGTAATGACTTCATAAACTATGTGGATCATTATATATATTTGGGGAAACAAATTGGATTTAACAGGGAAAGTAATTCCCTAGAAGTGGAGAGAAGAGTCAAACATACCTGGAACAAATATTGGAGTTACAAGGAAATATTTAAAAGCGAAATGCCTATCAAAATAAAGAAAACTATTATGGACTCTTGTCTCATTCCCTGTCTTACGTACGCATGTCAAACATGGAAGTTTACTAACAAAATAAAAAACAAAATAGTTACATGTCAACGAGGTATGGAACGTAGTATGATGAACATCAAGAAAATAGAGAAAATTAACCAAAAAAAAATAAGATCTAAAACGAAAACAATAGATGCACTTAGTTACAGCCAAAAATTAAAATGGAAATGGGACAAAAACAGTCACGTTATGGAGAGGTCCATCAGGCAAGCGATGCAGAGGAAGACCATACGCAAGATGGGATGATGAAATTAAAAAGATAGCTGGCCCAAAATGGCATCAAATAGCTCAAGACCGCGAAAAATGGAAAGCTTTGGAGGAGGCCTTTACCTGAGGGGGGTTCCAGTAGATAAATAGAGTAAAAAAAAAAAAAAAAAAAATTGAAACATGTTTTTATAGTATTTTAAGATTACGTTTATTTTTTAAATAATTCATGCCTAGAAACGAACTACTTCAATTTATACTTTTTTTCTTAATTTGTAACTAGGATACATAAGTAGATACAATACTTTAATGATATACAGTAGCCACAATGTATAATGTTTACTGGAAATAAAAGGCTTTTTTATTTTTTATTTATTTATTTATTATAGATGCAAAAGCGCCTCTATCCTTATTTACAAAATACATATTTTTTATTAGTGGCAACCTCCTAATAATTGTTTTTAGTTTCATATAATAATTTATCTTCAAAACCGCCTCTATCCTATTCAAAATTTCATGACAATTCGGAAGTTAGAAGCAAAACCGCCTCTGTTAAAATTTTAAGTAACAAAAGCGACACTGTTGCGGCTCGACCAATCACAGTACAGTATTTAGTATGGACTCTGATGGCGTCCGCGTGTTGTTTTCGCTCACGATATTGTTTATTTTTCTGTTTTTAAATGTAAAAACGACTTAAAATGGAAGTGAATATTGTTCCCGTGCAAGGTAATAGGGGAAGAAAAAGGCTTCGGGATGAAAATCAGTGGAAGCGCAATATAAAAAAGCGTGAAAGGTAAGTTTCGTTTGCCAACAAACTTGGTCGTGTTTATGCAATGTCGCAATGCTGCGTACCTATGTGTTTGCTTCCGTTTCGTTGTATTTTATTAAAATTATTTTGACATGCCTACAAGGAGGTACGGAACTGAAGAAGTTGAATTATACTGAATAATTGTTGCATGATAATTATGACAGTCATTATCTCTGTACGGAAACCTCCATACTGGGAGTCCGACTCACACTTTTCCACTTAGCACCGGCTTTCTATACTACTGTGTAATTTTTTTCGACTATACTAATAAGTCGTGTTTATGTAGCAGTATTTTTATTCACATTATTTAATTTTCAGGTACTCATCTAAAAAACCACCAAATTTGTCGGATATTACAAGCTGCAGGCATAAGAAAAATGTGAAATTGAAATGCAGTACCTTGCATTCTCAAGATATTAGGCGATTTCATGAAGCATTTTATAGCAAACCAAATAAAGTGGTTCAAGACAATTTCATGCTGAAATTTATGAAAGTTCATGTACCGAAGCGTCGAAGGCGTAAAGTGGGAAACCGAGCGGAGTCTGCTACTTTTACAAAATTTTATATAAGAACGTACACAAAACCTTTTAAACTAGTAAGAGTTTGCCAACGAGCTTTTTCTAAAATACTTGGCGTTGGTATCCATAGACTGAGAAATATATCAAAAAAATTCTTGTTAAATGGCAAAATACCACAAGAAAATCGAGGCGGAGACAGAGTGTCCAGAAAAAATTCTGCGAAAAGGGAAAGTGTGATGCGATTCATCGAATCATTTAAGTGTATTGAGGCACACTATTGCCGATCATGTACCTCAGAAAGAAAATATGTATCGTCCGATTTGAACATACGTAAAATGTGGAGGATGTATGAAGAAAAACAGGAGGATGAAAGTCTAAAAGTGCGCCATTCTTTTTTCCGACACATTTTTAACACCAAATATAACATTGGGTTCGGATCGCCGAGGGTAGATGTTTGCTCTAAATGCACGGAACTATCAGAAAAAATCAAAAGATCGCAAGATAATGAAAAAGTTCAATTGATGGCTTTACAGCGGGTGCATAAGTTAAAAGCAAAGTGTTTTTACACTTTTTTGCGGGAATACGATGAACAAACGTTTTCGATATCGTTTGACTGTCAAAAGAATCAGGTCTTACCGAAAATTCCTGACCAAGTGGCATACTATTCGAGACAACTCTATATCTATAATTTCACCATAGTAATTGGCACAAGCACAAATAAGTTTCCTAAGGAAAATGTTCGGATATACACGTGGACTGAAAACGTCTATTCTAAGTCATCAAATGAGATTGCATCCGCCGTTTTTGATTTACTTTCACAGTCTGATTTTACTAATAAAAAAAAAGTACGTATGTGCGCGGATGGATGCGGTTCGCAAAATAAAAACAGCACAATGATCGCTATGGTTGGTTATTGGTTAACAAATTCTGCCCCGAGGAATGTAAAGATGGTCGAACTTATTTTTCCTGTTCCCGGACATTCATTCATGCCAGCCGATCGTATTTTCGGACATATCGAAAATGAAATAAAAACCAAAGAAGTCATTATAGATCCATCCGAATATACAGCCATTTATGACAATTATGGTGTTGTTCGCAAATTGGGTGAGGATTGTGTAGTACAAGATTGGAAGGCCTATGCAAATGAAACAATGAAACCGCCTGCCAAATACCATTTTAAATTTGCAGAGTGTAAGAGGTACTATGTCAGCAGAGTCAAAAATAAACCCGGACGGTTTCTTCTAAGAGGTGAAGTAAATTATAAAAGTGACCTTGGCGCAGCTAAAAGCGTCATGAAAACAGGTGTTTCATCAACCACCGAGTTTGGGATCAGAACCATACCGCCATATCAAGCGCGCGTATCGAATGTAAAGCTAGAAGATGTTAACAAGTTGTTGTTAAAACATT
>JADPWL010000045.1:0-18667 GCA_019059595.1 Marasmia exigua | reverse complement strand
TAATATCTCTAATAATATCTTCCAACCGATTACGGCTACGGCGGCCAATCTCAACGATCAGCCACGTACGCAGGATATATTATAGTGCTCAAGTGTGTGCGCAAACACAAGTGCACTCTCTATTCCCTTACCCTCATATTCCGATGGGACACCAAGGTGACGCGACCGGAGAGGGATCGGGCGCAGGACCAACGGCTTAACGTGCTTTCCGAGGCACGGGGGTACAAGACCGCCAACTTCCAGACTCCGGGCAGACACTAAGAATTTCTTACCGAAAACTAACCTTTTTTTTTGTTGACCCAGGAGAAATGCGTTACGCATACCCATCCGTCTGTAAACGGATGGGTTATGTCGGACTCTCCTCTGGCGACGGCTTCTCCTAACGAGAAGCCGGCCAGAGGCATACCGACTAAAACTCCTGGGACTCTCCCTCATCCGTCCATGGGTGGGCGAGTGACATGGGGCCAGAGCTCGGAGCCTTTCACCACGTCACCCCCCGGACAGGGACGCCCGCCTACACGGCGGGCACGGCGCTTCTCCCCCCGGGGTCGGGGGAGGGATGGGGACAGCCGAGAGAGTCGTGCCGTCCCCACCAGGCGTAGGAGGAGGTCCGTGCAATGCCGGTGGTGGGGTTACAGCCCCACGCACCAGCGAACCTGCTCCTCGCAGGGGAAGGAGACGCAAGTATTGGCGTCGTCTCCTCCCTCTACGTGCCTTGCGGATCGCAGGGGCGAGAGGGTCAGCCTCTCGCTCGCGTTCCGCCGCCTCCTTCGCCTCCATCACATGCTCGCAATATGCGGCAAATGCCTTCCAGTCATCCTCAGTCGCTAATATAGCTCTCGCTATATTAGAGAGTGAGAGGTCCTGGCCGAACCGAAAACTAACCTACCTAACCTAACCTAAGTTTTCGGTAAGAATTTTGTATACTTTATTATAAAGTACGGGTGGCAACCCTATCCATGACGTCACAAACGTCATTCCCTATTTTTAAATAAGTTGAGATAAATCTGCACTGAACTTGAACTTTCCTGTAGTGTGTACGTTTACATAACACGAATAGTTGTCAAGGTTTGACTCCTGAACGTTACGCACTATTGCGAACGGGAAACCAACTCGGCTTATGTTTGTTATTGCCTATTTCATTCATGCACCCTAGGTATAATGATTATTAACTGAATACCTCCTCATCTTAGCGTGTGATTCCCAGTTGCGTCCAAAGCTGTTGCTTTGGAGCCCGGTGTACGCTTGGACCATGATCCAGGATTGGGGAAGTCTGGTAATTACAATGAAGCGACTGCCGTCTGACCTTCGCAACCCCTTGACAGGGGGACCAGACCAACTGCATCATGGTTACACGTTTTTTCAGAAACTGTCCGAAACGTGCAAGTTTCACCACAATGTTTTCCCTCGCCGCCGAGCCAATGGTAGTAATATGCACATAGATTTGAAAACTCCAAAGGTCCATGCTCGGATACGAACCGCGACCGCCAGAATTTAAGGCGCGTTCGATTACAGATTTCTAAAGAAAATATTCTCGATTCTTAAAAATATCGGTTAGGTTTAAACTAGGCGCGTTTCACTTTTTATGCCAAAATAGAACTGTCCTAATCACCTTCACATACTGAATGGATTATAGTGACCATGAAACTTTAAAACAATGTACTGGGTATACTTACTGTTAGTAATGTCGCTGCTGCGGCACCGCATACAGTGCCGTAGCAGCAAATGCTGAGGTCGGGACCTGATTGACCACACACAGCCACACCATCACCATTGGCCGTGTGGTCCCCGGCAGAGTAGAATAGGCCACCCTCACTCTTACCGAGGTGTCGTAAAAGGCGACTAAGGTAAAGCTGCTGGCATGATCATCAGCACCCAGAGAAGGAAAACTCTGCATTTATATCAAAACCCTCGCCAACCCGTCTGCCGAGCGTGGTGAGTATGGCAATTACCCCTCATGTGATTGAGAGAGGCCCGTGCCCCAGCAGTGGGGACTTAAATGGGCTGATGATGATGAGCCACACCATCTCTTCTTATATCTCCTCTTCTCTTTGTATCTGTATCGTGTCGTGTTATGTCTATTGTACATATTTACTTTTTGTGTGTTGTGATGGTCAATAAATGTATTTTCTTTCTTTCTAATGTAATGTGATGTTGTTTGCAGCGACAGTGTGGTCCCGGCGCGGCTCGTCGAGTTCGCTGGGCAAGCCGCCGCCGCCGGTGCGGCGATCCTCGTCCATCTCCCGCCACCAGCGACCTCCTTACGTGCAGGTAAAAGCTTTCAATTCAAATAATTTATTTCAGACCAAGGTAGTCCATACATGTCATTTTTGAAAAAATAGTCAGCTCACAAATAGTTATTAATACATACAAATTATCCACATTATTATGATTATTATATTATAAAACATTATATTAATTAGAAATAAAAATATAATCATATTAGCCGCAGAACTGACAGCCGTTGGAGCCGTAAAGTCCTTGAGTGGAGACCGCGACTCGATAAGCGTAGTGTAGTGCGCCCTGCGACAAGATGGAATGATGACATTCGAAGGCTGGCTGGTGTGGGCTGGATGAGAGTGGACGAAAATCAGGAGCAGTGGCGTGCATTAGGGGAGTCCTATGTCCAGCAGTGGACGAGTGTGGGTTGCTGATGATGATGATGAACTATCTAAATAAAGTCCATCAGACAATGTGCATTCTATATCTAGGTTAGTTTCGTATCTATCATCATTAATACCAAATATGATGAGAATATCATCATTTGTGATGATGACGATGATGAAAAATAAAATAATAATACCAAAATGTCAATTTTAAGATTTAACATGAAGCCGAACCCAGTGTTTTAAATATGGACAGTCCATGCGCCCAGCTACAACGCGCAGAATGTCATTGGAACTGCCACGGACACGGCCCATCATCGAGGCTGCTCTCATCCGAAGTAGAGCATGGAAGCCATCAGTATGAGCTTCGGCAAACATAACCGACGCACTGCAGCACCGGGGCAGCCCCAACAGCACCCTGAACGCGTTGTTGTGCTGCACACGCAAAAGTTGATGGCCTTCTGCGTGTAGCTGGCCAACATACCTTTGATCAACAATAAAAAAAAGTTAAAGTTATCTCCAACTCAGTGTGACGTTCTCTTGAGTTTAAAACCCTCCGCTTTGGAGCCCGCTTATTTATTTATGAGGTTCACCTATGAACCTACCCACCTACTTAACCTATACTTGACTTATACTTACCTAATAGTACCTTTTTTTTTTGTCGCTGTGAAAAATGCTGGCCTTATGCATACCCGAGATAGCGGGGGCCATCAGGGGTTATGTCGGGCTCTCCTCTAGGTATGCGCCCAGAGACATACCGACTAAAAAACACAGCGGCGTTCCCTCATCGCCCAATTGGGAAAAGGTTATGGGTATCCGGCAAAGCCTTGGACTACCACGACCTCCCCCGGTACCTAATAGTACCTACTTTAAATCAAAAACATATATTTGTGGTTACACTGTTATATCCTCCAACCGATTACGGCTACGGCGGCCAATCCCAAATCAGCCACGAACGCAGGAAATATTATAGATTTCAAGTGTGTGTGCGCAAACACATGTGCACTCTCTATTACCTTACCCTCATATTCCGATGGGACACTAGCGTGACACGACCGGAGAGGAATGGGGCGCAGCCCAAAGACTTAACGTGTTTCCTAGGCATAGGGGTACAAGACCGCCAACTTCCAGACTCCAGGCTGACACCAAGAATTTCTTACGGAAAACTTAGCTACAAATTTTTGGCCCGACCCGGGGACCGAATCCGGGACCTCCTGTGAAGCCGTCGCTTTATAGTGCGACCCACTAACCACTACGCCACCCAGGCAGCCATAAACACTGATAGCATGCACAAAAAAAAAACAATGTTACAGTGGAAAAAATTACAAAATGATCTACTTATGTACTCATGAATAATTCCATGGGCACACTAGCGACGCCAATCGATTTTAATTCTTAGCTACTAAACCGGATCTATTTTAAACAATTACGGGGTTACACCCTCTTGGCAAACACCTATACTATTTATTAAATAACCATGCACAAATGTTGGCTCCGTTTTTGTACTAAAAAAAATATTCACGCTTAAAGTGGCCGCTTTTGGCGGTAATAAATTTTTCGCGTACAAAAACGGACCCAACATTTGTGCATGGTTATTTAATAAATAGTATAGGTGTTTGCCGAGAGGTTGTAACCCCGAAATTGTTTAAAATAGATCCGGTTTAGTAGCTAAAAATTAAAATCGATTAGCGTCGCTAGTGTGCCCTACCCGTCACTTTAATGGTAGAAACACGCACACAAATTTAGAAAAATTAAGTGGTGCATGCTCGGAATCGAACCACAGTCACCATCGCTCAGCATCCACTATTTGTTATTAAACACTGATTTTCACAACCCTGACGCCCTGTTGGTCTACTGGTTTAAGTACCGGGCTATGATCCTAGTCTCTTCGAGTTTTTCGAACATAGCTTGGGTTTGTGGTCGCCAATCCATATTAGGCAAGCGTGGTGATTACGCCTAATCCCATCATAGTAGCGATGACTTGATTCCTATGATGGAGGCCATTGTCCTGCAGAGGACGTTTGACGACCCGATTGGAACAGTGTTAGTGAACGCTACCTCTGATACAAGGGTTGCGGGTTCGATCCCCGCACAGTACAAACATTTGTGCATGAACATGTTTGTTTGTATCGGTCTGGGTGTTTGCTATGTATTATAAGTATGTATTTACAAAAGAAAAGTATTATATGTATATATTTGTAATCCCACTGTTGATTCTGATATCCGTAACACAGGTGCTTGAGCTACCTATCTCGGAGTCAGATCAATGTATGTGATGTTGTGAAATATTTATTTATTTATTATTTAGTTTATAGGTTGATAGTTTATACTGTGATTTTGTTCATTCAGGGCAATCAGACGCCTCAGATTCCCACTGACACGGACAACCTGCCGCCCCCGCCGGCCTTCCTGCTGCAGCCCGATAACGAAACTAACTCTACAGGTAAGAATAATAATATTTGTACACTTTTGTGTCATATCATAATATATGTGTAAACAATGCTGTTTCATTTGATACCCCACACGGTACTCTCAAGACAAAAATGTTTAGTTCTTTCAATTTAAGTCTCCTAGAGGGCACTGTAGTCAATTTTTACGCAACGTAATGTAGCCTATATCAAGCGGAGGAGTAAGGCGACGATACCCTTAACTAGCGACACCATTTGTTTTTAATTGTTAGTTACTAAACCGGATCTATTTTAAACAATATCGGGAATACAACTCCTTGGTAAACACTTATACTATTTATTAAATAACTACGCATAAATGTCGGGTCCGTTTTTGTACGCGAAAAACTGATTATCGCCAAAAGTGGTCGCTTTTGGCGTGAGTCTATATTTCGCGTACGCGTTGGACCGAACATTTGTGCATGGTTATTTAATAAATAGTATAAGTGTTTGCCGAGAGGTTGTAACCCCGAAATTGTTTTAAATAGATCCGGTTTAGCAGCTATAAATTAAAATCGATTGGCGTCGCTAGTGGGCCCTACCTGCCACCTTAAACAATATCTCTCTTTCTCTCTCTCTCTTTAGTCGGTCCCACATGTCTGTGGATTGTGGTCAGCATCATGGCTGCATCTGGAGCGGATGATCTGCCTCCACGGGTTTCTGTCTAGCGCATCTCTTGCGACTGCGCAGAATTTGGAGGACGAGTCTTTTAACTGATCGGTCCACCTTGATGGTGAACGACCGCGCTATCTTCTGTTTCGGTGTTCTCAACCCCAATCAGTTTTTCTAGATTTCCGCCTCGCATTGTGTGACCAAAATATGCAAGTATGCGTTTTTGGCATATCGTGGACAGTCTAGCCTTAATGTGGAGTTGGGTCAGGATTGATACATTCTCTCAGCAAACATTAATATTATTTAATAATTGTGCATTATTTTTTGGTCTGATTTTGCATTCGAATTTCGGAGCCACTTATGGTATAGTGGCCGTTTTTGGCAGTAATTAAAATTTTGAGTGCAAAAGCAGATCAAAAAGTTGAGTATAAGTATTAAATAAACAGTTTAAGTGCTTCCCAAGATACTGAAGCTTCGAAATCGTTAAAAAAGATGTCTTATTTAGTTGCTAATAATTGAAATCATTTGGTGTCGCTAGTGTGCCCTACCCGTCCACCTTAATGTACTATATTACATGATGTAAAATTTAATTGATAAATAATACTTTTTGACGTCACGTCCCCCAAAATTAGTGCCATTTACACCTCTGTCACGCTATATATATTTCTTTACATTGTTACAATTGCTACATGACGCTAAAGTACCTACGAGGTGATAAAAGAATATCATTATGTATTTCATAGTAAATTCGGAATATCTTGATGGTGTACATAACGTATATATTTTATATAATTAATTACTTAATAAGTTACTGAGGACGGGCTCATTGTCGATAAAAATAAAGAAAAACCCGTATATTGTTTTAAACCCTCGACGCAAAAACGACGGGGTGTTATAAGTTTGACGTTTCTGTATGTGTGTGAGTGTCTGTCTATGGCATCGTAGCTCCCGAACAAATGAACCGATTTCATTTTGTTTTGTTTTTTGTTTTAAAGATGAATAAGCGTCCGTGTTCTTAGCTATCTTAGATAAAAATCAGTCTAAGATGGCCGCCGTCACAAAGATATGGATTGTATGTTTTAACCATTGAATTATAACAAGACTAGAAGGATAGTTTCCTTACTGATGTCACCTCAAATTTGAAGCCCAAATTTGGTTTTTCAATTTGGTACTACGTACGTAGTATCAACATGAAAATCCTAATTAATGTTACCAGTCACAACAGCTTTCCCTAAAACATGGTAAATGGTTATTGTAGGAACTGTATTGTTTTTAATAGTGCCTAGAATAGCGCTTTCAAGTATCTGCCTAACTGTGATTATAAAATTAGTTGGCAAGTTATGTTTTCATATTTATGATGTTTTGACCATACAATAACGAATAAAAAATAAAAAAGAGATACCTACTTATTTTAATGGTTATCAGAGTGAGTTCAATTCGAATAAAATGTGGATCCATGTATTGCACTGTCAGAAACACATCAACCTACATAAATCTTAAAATTATTATTAAAGGAATAATTTTTTGCTTATTTATAATTTATCATATAAAAGTACCCGCACTCACGCAGCTAAACACAGTGAAGACACTGCTTCACGCTGTAAACCTCAGTAGCAACTGATTTAAGTAATCAGTCGGAGCAATCAAGTCTTACAATCAAGTTGAAATGGGGAAAATATATTTTTCATTATCGGGTAACACTGAGCATTTTTTTTTGCTTATAAAACAGAACATACAACGAAATATTAAAGGCTTAGCTGAGAGAGTGATGTTTTTTTACAACTTCTTATGCTTTCCGAATCATTATGACAAAATTTCACGCCACAAATCGTTATAGTACATTAATTTTCGCGAGATGCGTTTGACAGGGATTGACATTGACGACTATTACGGAGCGGTCCGGGCTTTTGGAGGCCGTACGTCTCCATTTTGAGTTGCTTCAAATTGTGTGCGAGACTAGGTTTCTAGTCTTGTTATAATTCTATGGTTTTTAACACAACTCCCACAATATGGGTATCATATAAACGGGCTTAGTACAGATTTGGTGGCCTATTCACTCTGCCGTGTGGTCCCCGGCAGAGTAAATAGGCCACCCTCACTCTGACCGAGGTGTCGTAAAAGGCGACTAAGGTAAAGCTGCTGGCAAGATCATCAGCACCCAGAGAAGAAAACTCGGCATTTATATCAAAAACCCTCGCCACCCGTCTGCCACGTGGTGAGTAGGCATTACCCCTCATGTGATTGAGGGAGGCCCGTGCCCAGCAGTGGGGACTTAAATGGGCTGATGGTGGGGATGATGAATGATGTGAGTAGCAGAATTATTTTATGTGACAAATTCAATCAAAGGGCCGCTCTCGGTTTTTTATTAATTTTCCTCAATTTTTGATTAAGTTTGTTATTGAGTTTGTTGTACTGGCGTCTCTCCCACCCGGACCACTGCGCACATAGCGGCGTCACCGTAGCGAGCGAGACCGGTGAAACAGCTCACGGAGCTGAAGCACACGCCGGCGTCGCCCGGGCTCGCGCGCCGCCTCTGCCGGCGCTCAGCAGCTTCCAGCAGGTAATCATTCACCCTTCGGGAGGCAGTCTCGGCACAGTAGATATATACGCAAGCAGTATGGACACTACGAACAAACGCTCGATTACGCACGCACACAGACGCACACTTTACACGGATTCTAAGGTCCCATCGCAACCAGGTCCCACCAGAATACCAGCGCTGCTGCGGCATCGCAGATAATGCCGTAGCAGCAAATGCTGAGGCTGGGACCTGATTGGCCACTCCCTTCACTTATTCCTTACAAAAAATATCCACTATCTAATGTTTCCGCTGTTGTATGTCATTCTGTTCATTTGTGGCCAATAAATGTATTTTCTTTCTTTCTTTCTAAATTCAGGGTTGTCGGTTTAACTCGAGTGCCGCTTAATTTATTTTGGTAGAGAAAATAAGTAAATACATTATTATGTATGTTATCAAACAATGGTTTTGGATTTTTAAGTGATATAACGAAACGTTATGAAAACTATGTCTAATTTTATGTATCTTTGCGCAGCTTTTTGCAACTTTAGGTATTTGTGTACGAATATTGTATGTTAGTATTATGCTTATTTCTTAAGAAATATCATTAGTTCTAATTTAACATGCACCAGATTGTACATATTGCACCTAGGACCCCGCGATCACGGTCCGGTACTCAAACCAGTAGTTCCAAGAGGTAAGAATAATATTTTACAAAAATAAGAGGACAACCCTACACGGTAGGTAACTTTCTGTCCAAAATGGCGGAGTGTCGATACCGCTTTAGCGTATTTATCTACTGTGGCGTCGGGCTCGCAGTGTAAGTGGGCCCTCCGCCTGGGGTTTAGTCGGTAGGCCTTTGGCCGGCTTCTCGTTAGGAGAATCCTCCGCCAGAGGGGAGCCCGAAATAACCCGCCTGCCCACTGGCAGGAGGATATGCATAAGGAGTCTTTTCTCACGGTCATAAAGGTTTTGTGTGTGTAAATTAGGGGATGGAATGCAGTGTTTATTATTTGTTTTCTATCTTATTTAGATCATCACAATTGTTACATCTTAAAAAATACTAATACATATTACCTATAATGACGTACAATCTCTTAAGGTAACCATCACTTCACAATAAATACATACTATTTTTTTTAAATTAATTACTTCTAATTGTAATCTTATTTCCGTTAAAACCTAGGTGGATGAAAGTGTTATCAATATCTGCAAATTTAACTATAATGTATCATCCGGGATTAACACGATATTTTATTTCTGTGAACAACATTGTGGTATTCCAATTTGGCTCGAACGTTTCGCTACTTTACAGCAGCCGTGGTCCACGAGCGTACTGGAGTCCCAACTTAAATATATGGTACCAGAGTTAATCCCCGTATTGATACATTATAGTTATAATGCAACGCGAAAATCTAAAACTATCTGCAAATTTATTAACATATCATTGTACAAGACGGGACAAACTTACTAAGGGGAATTGAGGACCCATACTATTCTTCGTAATTAATAGA
Source organism: Marasmia exigua (assembly GCA_019059595.1). Taxonomy (NCBI): domain Eukaryota; kingdom Metazoa; phylum Arthropoda; class Insecta; order Lepidoptera; family Crambidae; genus Marasmia; species Marasmia exigua. The sequence continues at coordinate 8,970 of JADPWL010000045.1, read as the reverse complement.
AGCGTGTAAGTTGGGGGGAGACAGTTAAAAGTAGAATCCTTAATTGATGTTTGGGCGCCGTGCTTGAATAAAAAGTGACTTTTGAATTTCAAATGACGATTTACTACCAAATACAAAAAAGGGAAGAAAATCAATTGTATTTATATGAAACTGCATAGTTTACTTCTTCCAAATGTCAAAAAGGACTTCAATAATTGGAATGCGAGTATAGTCTGTTCATATTAGTGGTATGAAACACCGTAACGCATCCGTTGGCCCCCCGGCCGAGTAGAATGGCCACCCTCCACTTCTTACCGAGGTGTCGTAAAAAGGCGACTAAAGTTAAGTCTGCGGCATTATCATCAGCACCCAGATAAGGGGGAAAACTTCCTGCATTTATAATCGAACCTCGCCAACCGCGTTCTGCCAAGCGTGTGAGTACGGCGAATTACCCCTCATGTGATTGAGGGAGGCCCGTGCCCCAGCAGTGTGGACTAAATGGGCTGACGATGACGATGACGTACCTCATACTCAATTACTTCCGTCTCCAACAGGCTAAATCTAATTTCTCCTCCAACACGAGCCTAAACAGCACCGGCAACCTGAACCCGATATACGGGCAGACGGGCCACAGGATAATGGCCTACGTCGAGAACTCCATCTACGTCAGGAAGAACAGCCTCAACAGCTCCAGCTCGGATCTGTACAGAGACGGCAATGCAGGTTTGTAACTTATTTTATCAACATGGCAGATTCAACATTTGCGTTATACAAACACGGCTAAGTACTAGCCTATGATTACCAATTACACTACTATTTGTTTAGATTATATTAAAAGTTGTTTTTATGGCTTTGCGTCTTTGTATAATGTAGTGTATACGTATATCTAGTCCTTTATCTTATTTTATACAAACAACGTATTTATTTATTAGTATATTATTATTATTATTTATTTATTTATTTCAACACTTAGTCCTATTTGTTTAGTAACAATGTTCTTACCCTATGTTAGTAATTTTATAATTAACTTAGACCTACAAACATTGTGCATAACGCCACTAATAGGGCAGACGTGGGTTGCCTACTCGCAATGACTCCAGTATCCCATTGGTGCAATAAAGAGGCTTAACCTTTTTGCGGATTACCGCTGTAAAGCGTCCTACGTGCCTCGGCCAACATGCTGACCGCACTGCATTACGTGGCAGCCCCAAAAATCATCCTACAAGCATTGTTTGTATTTGCAACTCGCAGAGCGCTGTAATGTCCTTTGGGCAATAAACTGACCCACAAACTGCGGCCATACATAGGCGTACAGTTCTTTAAAATGCGTCACCTTTTACCGCCTTTGTACTCCTTGCAAATCTGCGAGCCAGCATGTTCGCCCTACCGACAGCGCACTGCGCTCCCTCTCGATGTCTACATGCCCCTTAAGTCATGATTACCCAGTTCCTAGGTATTTAAATTGGAACTCTATAATTACTCTAATCTATATATAGTAGCCGTGTGGTCCCGGCAGAGTAGATAGGCCACCCTCATCTTACCGAGGTGTCCGTAAAAGGCGACTACGGTAAGCTGCACGGCTATGATCATCAGCACCCCGAGAGGAACACTCTGCATTTAATATCTAGACCCTCGCCAACCGTCTGCCATAGCGTGGTGAGTATGGGATTACCATCATGTGATTGAGGGAGGCCCGTGCCCCAGCATGGGGACTTAAATGTGCTGACGATGACGATGAATATAAATATTGTGTTTATTTATTTTATTTGTATTATAAATATTTTAATATAATATATTATAGTCCACTTTTTATTTCGCTTTTTCAATGATTGCACCACCCTACCCCTCCTCTACATGTTCCTTTGCCTGAAGGTTGTCCTGTAGAAATTCTTCTGCGATAAGACTGCGAATCCTACAACTAAGTTTGTGTAATGCCTATTTTTTTAAGTTGTTTTTTGTTGTCCTTAAAGTATATCTATCTATAAAAAAAATGGTTTCCGCGCTTCTTATATCGTCATTGGTAAAGTCACAGAATCTGGTGCAATGTTTTTCCTTCTGTTCAGTTATTTATTTATTTATTAAATAGGTACATTGATAGGAATTATAACTTGTTTTTATTGGTTTTCGCTCTTATGTCGTCATTGAAAGGTTCAGTAATCTGGTGCAAATAGTTTTTTTCCTTCTGTCCATTATTTTTATTTATTTATTTAAATAGGTCACTGATAGAATTATAACTTTTTTTTATTGGTTTTCCGCTCTTATGTCGTCATTGATAAGGTTCAACTAATCTGGTGCAATAGTTTTTTTTCCTTCTGGCCAGTTATTTATTTATTTATTTAAATAAGGTTACACTGATAGGAATTAATAACTTTTTTTTATTGGTTTTCGCTCTTATGGTCGTCATTTGATAAGCGTTCAGAATCTGGTGCAATATTTTTTCCTTGCTGTCCAGTTATTTATTTGTTTAAAGGTACACTGATAGGAATTATGACTTTTTTTATATTGTTTTCCGCTCTTATGTCGCATTGATAAGGTTTCCAATACTAGTCATGGTGCAAAATAGTTTTTCCTTCTGCCAGTTATTTTATTTTTTTATTTAAATTAGGTACACTGATAGGAATTATTAACTTTTTTTTTTACATTGGTTTTCGCTCTTATTCGTCATTGATAAGGTCAGAAATTCTGGTGGCAATAGTTTTTCCTTCTGTCCCGTTATTTTATTTTATTTCCACTATTAACACTGATTGGAATTCTTGACTTTTTTTTATTGGTTTTCGCTCTTAGTCGTCATTGATGAGGTCAGAATCTTGTGCAAATGGAGTTTTTTCCTCTCTGTTCCGCAGTTATTTTTTTATTAATTTAAAATATTTATAACTGCTAGGAAATTGAGCTCAGTTTATACTTTTTGTTTTTGTTGTATACTTAAAGAGCGTTAGGAACATGCCTATAGATATTAATGTCATATAATAATAGCTATGCTAATTTCCATCAGCTTGGGCGGAAGGTTTAATCAACTTGTGATTTCCCATATACCGTTAAATTAATTAGTTTGATTTCGTAATGCATTACATACCGTCTTTGTATACATATTTACCTTTGTTTTTATTGTACTTGGTATAAATTATAGTATTTTTATTAATGGATATCGTTCTTCTTTTTTTACGACAATAAGCGCCGTCCCTCATGACTTATCAAGTAATTAATTATATAAAAAATTACGTTACATCAATACACGGATCATTCTTAATTTAACCTGAAATAATGACATTGTTTTAATCACGCTCGTTATGTCACTTTAGCATGAAGTTTAACTTTGTAAAAAAATATATAAGCGATGACCAGAGGTGTAAATGGCACTATTTCGTGGACGTGACGAGGTGTCCAATTTTAATCAAAAAAGTAGTCTTTATCAAATAAATTTTCGATCATGTAATAGTCCATCTTTAACATAGTAACATTAACGATTTTAGGATATATTATTTATCAATTGTAGTCTGTTATATAAAACAGTTACTGTTGATGTTAAGTTTTGGCTCATTGTCGATAAAAAAAGAACACTCTATATTACCCATAAATAGCAATGTACCAATTTTTTTTTATTGTAATCCCTAATAACTTTCCCCGCCCTAAGAAAATGTTGGTGAAATCATGAACCTCGGCTCAATACTCCTCCCGGGATATCAATATTTGAGAATTATTTTGCATTCGCTTAGTACACAATAATTTCTATCTTGGAGATTTTTTTATAATCAGCAAAGTGGTGACATCAGCTTTCGTTCGTTCTTGAGTTGTATTTGATATTGTAGAAACATGATTCTATTCACAGGTTTTTGTTTTTTGCAACACTAGTGTTTATCCTTATCCTAACGTTGGTCACCCTAATTTATATATTTTTTGAGATAGAATGTATTGTTCATAAACGTAGAATATCGGCAAGTTATAGTGATTGTTCTAGTGGTCTCTCCCCACGGGTCGAGTCCTCGACGCCGAGCTCGGGGGAGAATAACTTCTTTCTCCAGTTTGGTCCAAGAGTCACCAACGACTCGCACTATTGGACAAACAGGTGAGCGTGTCACAGTCCCCAGTGGATATAGACTCTCTATGAGCTTTTACTCAGAAGATTTTATCGGTTAAAGATCAGATATTTTCCGACAGATCCGACTTAAGAAAGAATCACCGGTTTAGCAAGTTCAAGGTGGCCAGTGGCGGCCATTTTAGCCGCATACCGACAACCGAGGGAATAAACGAGTTCTAGAGTGGAGGACCTGCGTTTCGGCAAAGTAATGTAGGGCGCCCTCTGATAGGGGAGGCGATCTGCGCAGATGGCTGGCAAGAGCTGGAGGCGAGAAGTCCTGATTAGTCACTGTGGCGATCAATTGGAGAGGCTACGTCCAGCGTGGACTGCGATAGGTGTGATGATGATGAACTTTAGAACGAAGGTTCTCAATTTAGTTTCCTTTCTTCGACCTTTAGATTTCGGTCTCTGAATGTAAATATCAGTAGAGACTGACAGTTGTAGTAAAGAGGAGTCCTGTTGGTCATAGTGGTTTAAGTACCGGGCCGTGATTCGGGGTCTGAGTTGGATTCCCAGGTTGAGCAAAAATCATGTTTCGAATTTTTCGAACATAGGGTGTGTGATCACCAATCCGCACTTGGCAAGCGTGGTGATTAAGCCTAATCTCATATAAGTAGTGACGATTTGATTTCTATGATGGAGGCCTTTGCCCTGCAGTGGGACAGTAGGTAATAGGTTGATACTTTACTTTTACTCTCTACTAGAGAGAAAGAGAGAAAACTTGCCAGAGAGTGAGGAAGATAGAGAGAGTCCGAGTATAATATGACTGACCGGATGGCGCAATTGGTAGTGACCCTGCATCTTACGCCAAAGGTCGTGGGTGCGATCCCCACCCTGGACAAACATTCGTGCGATGAACACTTGTGTTTGTTCAGTGTCTGGGTGTAATATATGTATTTAAGTATATATTTGTGTTCCTCTGTTGTCTGATATCTGTAACACAAGTGCTTAACTACTTAGTACGGGATCAGAACAACGTTTGAGATGTTGTAAAAAAAAAAATATGGTCCAACGCAGACAACATCAATAAATAGCAAGTAGAAAGTGACATTCTGAAGACAGACGTGTAGTTTATTTGTGTTTCTATGAATACAAGAGAAGAGTGTACTCCTCCTAGCATAAAATAAAAACACAGCGAGGCTTTCCCTCCTCAGGTTTCAAGCTACAGCAAGAGAAGAAATACCAAAGCAACACGATATACGCCACGCCCTCGCAGCTCGCTGGGCCGCTACCGCGCCACGCCCCCCTCAGCCCGCTCGCCATGAGGAAGAACATAGCGGCGCGCTCCCACAGCGCCGACAGGCATCAGCAAGAGCGTGAGTCTCTCATTAACACGATATACGCCACGCCCTCGCAGCTCGCTGGGCCGCTACCTCGCCACGCCCCGCTCAGCCCGCTCGCCATGAGGAAGAACATAGCGGCGCGCGCCCACAGCGCCGACAGGCATCAGCAAGAGCGTGAGTCTCTCATTAACACGGTGGAAAACATTCGACTCTGAAACTTAGCCGCCGCCATAAATTTACCGCACGCACCACAATTGACCATGGTGACGGTCTTCCGCTCGTCGCTAGATGGCGTCTCAAGCAAATAAAGCAGAGCAAAGGGTTCAGACTTGCGACGGGTTTGTGAATCGGTGTCTAGTATTACCGCTAGGTGGCGTGTGTACTATTGCCCACTAGATGGCGCTGGTTGCGGTTGTAAAAGGGAGGCAACTGGAGAAGCCGCTAAGCAGATTTACCCTCCAGAGGGAAAAATCCAGTTCACGGGCAGCAGATAAATCCCGATTCCAAAGCACTCTTTGCAAGAATACAGAAACCCACACTCGTACAGTTCGCAGTCACTACAGGGATCCACCAAACACAGTCACGGAACCAAACAATACGCAAAAGCAGACGAAACTTGATAGAAAAACAGCACAGTGACCTCGCAGTATAGCGCACGAAACGTCACTGTAAATGGGTCGTTCTTCTTTTTTTATGACAATAAGCCCGTCCTCAGTGCCTTATCAAGTAATTAATTATATAAAAAAATATACGTTACACCATCAAGATATTCTTAATTTAACATGAAATAATGACATTGTTTTATCACCTCGTAGGTACTTTAGCATGATTTAACAATGTAAAAAAATATATAAAGCGTGACAGAGGTGTAAATGGCACTAATTTCGGGGGACGTGACGGAGGTGTCCATTTTAATCAAAAGTATTCTTTATCAATTAAATTTTAGATCATGTAATAGTCCATCTGTAAAATAGTACATTAACGAATATTTAGGATATAATTATTTATCAATTGTAGTCTGTTATATAAAAGTTAAATGTTGATGTGTAAGTTTGGCTCATTGTCGATAAAAAAGAAGAACGACCCAAATACCATCAGGGTGATCCGTCTGGTCATCACGGTCAAATTTAAACACCATCAGGTGGTCTTCGACCAGTGCGTCCTTCCGGTCATGACTTACGGTGCCGAGACGTGGACACTCACGGCTGGACTAGTCCACCGGTTCAAAGTCGCTCAAAGAGCTATGGAAAGGGCTATGCTCGGATTATCTCTGAACGACCGCATCAGAAATGATGTCGGACAGAGAACCAGAGTCACCGACATAGCCCACCGAATTAGCAAACTGAAGTGGCAGTGGGCTGGTCATATTAGCCGCAGAACTGACAGCCGTTGGAGCCGTAAAGTCCTTGAGTGGAGACCGCGACTCGGTAAGCGTAGTGTAGGACGCCCTGCGACAAGATGGGATGATGACATTCGAAGGCTGGCTGGTGTGGGCTGGATGAGAGTGGCCGAAAATCGGGAGCAGTGGCGTGCATTAGTGGAGACCTATGTCCAGCAGTGGACGAGTGTGGGTTGCTGATGATGATGATGATGATGATCCGTCTGCTCGTCTGCCACCTATCAATCTTACACTTCATAAAATTGGAAACTCATTTGTAGGATTGAGCATTAGAATGTTTAATAAGTTACCTCAAAATGTTATTGATTTACCGGTACATAAGTTTAAGTTGCATATAAAAAACTGCCTAATGCAGAAAGGCTACTATAAAGTAGATGATTATTTGAATGATAAGGATTCCTGGACATGTTGATCTCCTCGCCTGTCCACTAATGTATAATTTTGATAATTTTACTTTGACGATTTATCTAAACGATACTGATTATAAACATTATATATTATACTGTCACTGTAATCATAATTTGTATATGTATGAAAATTGTAACTAGCATATTATTTGAAAAGAGTAACTACTGAGTTTCTTGCTGATTCTTCTCGGTAGAAATTGACATTACGAATCAGCGGTAGATTACATAATATTTGACATTCATAAATGTTCTGTATGGACTTAAATTGAATAGTGCGTGCGTGCGTGTCTGTGTGTCCGTTTATGGCATCGTAGCTCCCGAACAAATGAACCGATTTTGATTGTTTTTTTTTGTTTGAAAGATGAATAAGGGGGGAGTGTTCTTAGCTATGTTAGATAAAAATCGATCCAAGATGGCCGTCGTCACAAAAATATGGATTGTATATATTAACACAACTTTCACAAAATGGGTATCATATAAAAGGGCTTGAGAAGCAGAATATATTTACTGTGATACATTTCAAATCCAAAATGGCTGCCGTCAGAAAATGACGAATAACCTACTTTTGTTGGGGTGTTTTTTTAAATTTTAAATTGTAATTTGTGGTTTTTAACATGTGATTTAAATTTATTCATTGTACACAAGCGTTTTTGGTAATTTATTAAATATTTTGGACTTAACAAGCTGGACTTTTGTCTGAGGTAAATCGACCGAGGTGATCGTATCAGCAATGATGAGACGCGCAGGAGAACTAAGGTCACAGACATAGCCCACAGGATTGCATGCCTCAAGTGGCAATGGGCAGGGCACATAGTGAGGAGAACAGCCGTAGCTGTTGGGGCGGAAAGTTCCTCGAGTGGAGGCCACGTACAGGAAGTCGCAGCCGTGGCGGCCCACACAAGCTGGACCGACGATCTGGTGAAGATCGCGGGAATCCATTGGATCTGTGTGGAGAACATTGGGGGAGGCCTATGTCCAGCAGTGGACGTCCATTGGCTGAAATGATGATGATGTTGATTAAACATTTTATTAAGTAGTCTGTCACTGTTCCAAACGGGGCATCAAAGCAGTCTAACAGTGTTTGTCGTGTGGCAGAGAGTGGGCTTATAGCCAGCCTCAGCGCGAAGCTGGCCGCGCCGCTGTCGCCGCGAGCTGCCCGCCGATCCTCGCCGCCAGAACCGCCCAAGACCAAAGGTGAGGTGACCCACGCTATACATAGATGTGGGTCGTTCTTCTTTTTTATCGACAATGAGCCCGTCCTCAATAACCTATGAAGTAATTAATTATATAAAAAATATAAGTTACACCATCAAAATATTCCTAATTTACCATGAAATAAGGACATTGTTTTATCACCATCGTAGATACTTTAGCATGATTTAACTTTGTAAAAAAACTATATGAAGCGTGCAGAGGTGTATATGGCACTAATTTCGGGGGACGTACGGAGGTGTTATTTCAATCTAAAGTTTTCTTTATCAATTAGATTTTACATCATGCATTAGTTCATAATAAAGTAGTAAATTAACGAATATTTAGGGACGATATATTTATCATTTGAGTCTTTTATATAAAAGTTAAAATTTTGATTTGTAAGTGGCTCATTGTCGATAAAAAGAAGAACGAAACGGGACCATATACACCTTGCGATAAAGAATGGATCAGAAATGGCGGCTCTGCAATAGTGGGGTGCGAGATAGACGCAAATAGTGTGCGATCGAGAAGTGAATAGATGACACCGCATTTCTGATCCCATTCTTTATCCGCACAGGTTTTATATTTTTTATATGTGAGGTGGCCCGACGAAGCAGACGGATCACCTGATGG